>JAVTVY010003415.1:0-36131 GCA_036873755.1 Hanleya hanleyi
GATTTTCGCTGTACGCGTGTTTTTTGTCCTACGATCACCATTTTCCTTGTGTAGATAGATGGCGCTGTATTGAATATAACATTGTCATACGGGGCTTTTGAGTCTTCAGTCGAAAGCACTTAATTATTAATATATAGCGCGGGCTATTTGTAAAAATTTTCCCAACTGGTTAATCCAGTAAGAGATGAAATTATATATATAATATTCAGTTGGTTTTTGGCTTGAGCTTCCCTTTGGAATCATTCATAGTTCATTTATCAAAATATAAAATTAAAATAAAAAGTATTGTACATATGCGAATCCAACTGTTATATGCGATTCAATCACCATTGTGATATGTATTTGATATAAATATGAAATCACTGCCGCGAATATTCTTATAATAAATAAAATTAACTTGATGGTGATGTTTTGAACTTATTCACATCTCAATAGTTTAAAAATTGTACCAAAACATGAATGGCTACCCTTTCCTAATGTATGTTTTACTATAACAAAATATACATATTTAATTACACTATTTTTCACCTTAATTAACCTAGAAATTCTCGGCTGGAGGCCTAAGCTGTTCTGGTTTATCGCCATGCGCCCATTCACACCTCTATCAAGCCTGTGCCGTAACCATTCTGATAATGCAATCAACGACGAACTCAAATCCACTTATGACCTGTACCCGGTATTTACAAAACGAGATATTGTGACTATCATCCTGTATTGTTTATACCAAGTTGCATGAATATATGAGGAAATTATCGAAAGTATGAAGGGAATGACTGAACATTAATACATTGTCGACTCACACGATTATTGAATAAACATGTAATTTTGTCATTTACGCTTCGCCAGAGTAAATCTGAGCGCGAACGTCACAGGAAGCATGGTATAAGTATATGTATAGATATTTCCAGCATACGCCCTACTTCGGCTTGTAGGAGACTATAGATCGTGAATCATATATATTATTCGGTTATCTTACGCATTTATACAGTATAGTATAGTAATATAGGTTTTTCCATCGACAAATCCGCAATCAACATTACATGTAGTTCCCAGTTCGCGGATAGAGCGGCGTACGACGGCAACACGGCCTATGTGTCAAATATCACTCCGCCTCACGATTCTCTCGCGCCTTGAACAAAAACGATTCTCTCGCGATTGAAGATTCGCGATCAAGAACGGATCGCGCATGGGTAAACGATTCAAAAACGATATCGCGAGAGAATGTTTTTTTCCAGAAAAGGTTCAATCGTTTTTTCTCATTTTTTTTTCTCGATATCCTCGCGACTGATTCGCGAATGATCGTTTTTCAATCGAGAAAATTGAAGAAAAATCGCGACTGAAGAAAAAACGATTAATGGAAACGATCCCTTATCATGCAGTTTTCGCGAAGAAAATTCGAAAAATCTGAGGGAAAAATAGACCAAGAAATGCCTTATCTGACAAATATTTAGGGGGGGTCCGAAATACTCCCCTCTCCCCCCCCCCGGCAGGCCTGCATAGATCCAAAAAATCGCTGGCCAGATAGGGGTGGTGACCATAGCAAGATAGAGGAAATTTTTTAATACATTAAATGAACATGCATTAAATAACGTTATTGGCATCACAAAATTAATGTAATGATGACACACGGCGCTAATTAAACGCAACAAGTAGGGTTTTGGGAAAAGATTCCAGAGCACTGACTCTCATTCATTTGACTCCTTTAACCCCCATTTTTAAATCACCGCGTCCTTCGAATACTTGGTAATCACTAAATTAAGGCGAAAGATTAATAATCACCAAATCATGTTGAATAATTGGTAATTATCGAATTATGGTGATTAATTGGCAATCAACATATTAGGGTGAACAATTAGAGGATCATCAAATTACGGGAATGAATGCTTTCCACCTCCCATACTTCACGGTCTTGACTCAAACAAATCTCTACCAGTTCATACGATCTCTGCCGGCTGCATAACGATCTCCACATAATATTCTCATGGGTTTTGAGTTCGTTTGATCTCTTTGGATCGACATGGATGTTTCCAGGAGGCACCGATACCTGGCCTGATTCTCGGTAACATTGTCCCATCTTTGACTCCACCGTTCAAGTCCTGTGACTAGTTTAATAGCTCGTGTAACAATTCAACCCATCATTTCATCAATCGAAAGTACCTGACCTGAGACGACCCCAAGGTTTCGCATAGTTTCAGTTAAATTTGATTCACAGTTTGCACATGATGCTATTTCCAGATCAGTAATAATAATCATATACCACGTTTCCCGACTCACACAGACTTCCAGTGCATCGACATTTTATTCAAAACTGAAGACACAAAACGTACATTAATTTTACCACCATGGGGAGACGGAGAGAGCTTATCTCTTTCTCAATGGCAATGTTGTGTGTGGGCTGTTTAAGCAGCTGTATATGCTCTTTTTTTATTTGTCGATGGTGTGGGAGCCTTGTTGAAACCCCTCCGCCTTACATCTCAGTAATTCGACGGGATGGCTCGAACATAGCAAGTAATACGACATTACATTTATTATCAAAGGAAGGCATTGGGTGACGTGGTTGAACCTTCTTCATCGCAAGAATAGATACTTTGTCAGTCAATATGCTTCTGTGTTACAATTTTGGTAATCATTTTTTTAATTCAATTAATGATGTTCGTCCTTCCAATCTTGGTCACTCTATGCGATTAACTTCATGCTCATTTCTCATGAAGCATTCATGCCAGAACATTGATAGTGAAAGGAATACTCGGGTTCTTTTGATTTCATCCATAATTATTTGCTTTGATCTTTGGATCATATCTGTATGGAAAATACGACAGAATTTTTTCCGACTGGGTCCTGTCCACACACTGCAATTTCATCTGCACAAATTTTTCTTCATTCCTCTACTCGAAGGAGAAATCTATTTAGAAATGGGGATGCAACAGCATTTCTAATTTCAGGCTATTGTTCAACAAAACTTACGCTGTACCTGAATGTGAAGTTTTTCCTATATATTTGATAACTAACCCATATTTCCCCACTCAGTCATGTCTCGTAATCACCCAATTATTTTCGGGGGGGTTACTCAGAAGTTAAACAAAATATCATTAACCCTACCATGCTTGAAGGGGGTCAAAATGGCTCCTCCTACCAAACTTTCTGCGCTATCTCCAGAACGACAGAAAAACGAGAGCTGACACTCCGTGACTTTATAGTTTATCACATTGGGGTCATTTTGAGCCTATTTGCATAACCCCCCGAGTAGAGGATCATGAGCAAATTCATGATGACGGCCACCTGGGGTACCAGAAAATGACGTTTCCGGGATTGAAAGTAGACAAAAAGTATTTTACTTCACCTCACATTACTGTTTACTAACTTATCACTCAGTTTTCGAGGAGAAATTACATAAATGAAAAATTCGAAAAATCTGACCGAAAATCGACCAAAAATACCTTTTTTGAAAATGACGTCACTACGACGTCATCAAAGCTGTCATCTTGGATTTTGTTTACCTTTTCTGGTATAGCGCTTGAACCAAGTGTATAGCGTGGTAAGTTTTAGCCCCCTAGCTCAACGGATAAGAAAAATAATTACAGGGTGGGGCGAATTGTTAACTGTTTTATGACTCTGGTGGCAGATCTGTGAACAATCCTAGTGTACATGTATGCTGCATGACCTAGTAGAGACTTGTCTATTAGCCTGGGTGAACTATACACCCTACACACATGCTATCTAATATCACTAGATGAACATTAACTTCCAGCAGACATGTAATTGCACAAAACAACCAATACTGATGCATCTAATAGCATTTACAATTGGAATAACCTGGGGTCTAAACCCGAGGCAGGGGTTTTGGCTAGCGCAGCTCATGTTAAAAACAATTGAGATGAAATATATGCTCATACATGTATGCTTCACTGCAGTTCTACATGCATTATCATGTTCTACCGGAGGTTATTAATGGGACAATGTCACATTTTCTGTGGAAAATATATTGACTTGCACCATAATAGATCTCTGATAATGTGTCAATGAAATGCATCTGGTAACAAAAATATAATTTTCTCAGTCTAACATGGAAATGAGTTAACATGTTAATGTGTTGGCATTTTAACATATTCGGTTGTATTAATATGTTCATGTGTTAATAAAGCGTCATCCGCATATTAACGTGTTAAAGTGTTCATCCTTTCAACATATTAACATGTTAAGTTATTAACATGAGTATTAATATTTTTAACACTACCGTATCTGGATTAACGCAGTAACGTGTTAATAAAGTGTCATCCAAAATTGTTAATAATGGTGCTAAATTATTAACACTTGTTTTTGCAGTGTAGCGCTTGACCCAAGTGTATAGTGTGGTAAGTTTTAGCTCCCTAGCTCAACGGATAAGAAAAATACTTAGAGGGTGGGGCGAAATGGCCCCTCCCAAGGCCTGGACAAGTCCCAGAAAGCCCAGGCCATATATGGTTTATACTCTCGCTATTTTCTTGTGTAGCGATATGTCGATGGATGAGCAAGCCATATCAGCAAGACATTTGAAGAATTGGTGAATCTGCTGAAAGTGGGTGAAGAGGGAGCGATCCCAATTCCTGAACTGAATATTGATCATGAAACCATCAGAAGCACAACTCCTGTATTAACTGGCTAAGCCACGACAGTAGTAAGGGGGTCCTGCTGTGAGTATCTAGGTCAAGTATGACGCGTTTGACGTCATCGTATGACGTCACTGGGGTCGAGGTCACGTGAAAGTAGGTCAAGGTCACTCGAAAGTAGGTCAAGGCCGTCCCGCTGTCGGCATCTAGGTCACTTATGATGCGTTTGACGTCATTGTGTGACATAATTAGGTCGTGTTCGTAAGAAACCGGTTTAAATTATGTAATAATGTTACGTAAGTAGGTCGATTACGTGAGAAACCGGTTTAA
The DNA here is from genome assembly GCA_036873755.1 of Hanleya hanleyi. NCBI lineage: Eukaryota > Metazoa > Mollusca > Polyplacophora > Lepidopleurida > Hanleyidae > Hanleya > Hanleya hanleyi. The sequence goes on from JAVTVY010003415.1 coordinate 4,917, forward strand.
ATTATGTAATAATGTTACATAATTAGGTTAGGGTCGCTCGTAAGTAGGTCGTGGTCGTAAGAAACCGGTTTAAATAGGGCGATATGACGCAATAGTGTTACGTAATTAGGTCATGGTCGATCGTAAGTAGATCGATTACGTAAGAAACCGGTTTAAATAGGGCGGTATGATGTCTATTTTTAGCAGTGATGCCTATTTTTAGCAGCTCCTTTGTTAGCTATCAATAAAAACACCGTGTGACCCTTTGACGGCTAATAGGATAAAAGGAAAGAGTTTTCGAGTTCAGTGGTCACAGGCCTCTGGCGCATGAAGGTGCGTTTTTACGTATTTGGTCGATCTCCTGTCTCGGTATACAATGGATGACGAGAAAACATTTGATGAAGGTAAGTTCGCATTATCAATCATTCCTTTGAGAACAAGCGGTTCGTTTCTTAAAAGATCTATTGGTCGAATCATAGCGTGTGTTGAGAGGTCTTTCATATATTATAGACTGACACAACACAATATATTAGAGCAAATGCCATGTATAGCTAACTGACCGTGCGAGTTAAATTATGTACCTCGGAATGTCACAGCCGAGCGCACATCTATTGTCCTTCTCTGTGCGCACCGGTCCACTGCACTTTCGTAAACGGTCCCCCTTTGATACGCGCCGGTGTACACGGAAACGATATTCTTTCAGAAACGCTTGAAATTTCTTAGTCTAAAACAGTTCGATAATCGAGGTTTATTAATTATTAGGCCTTAAATATATATGGGCGAATTTCTGTTAAATACTGTACGGTTGTACATACCGCCGGTATAGTTTATTCAACCCCTTATAATACATGTATAGCTAACTGACCGTGCGAGTTAAATTATGTACCTCGGAATGTCACAGCCGAACGCACATCTATTGTCCTTCTCTGTGCGCACCGGTCCATTGCACTTTCGCAAACGGTCCCCCTTTGATACGCGCCGGTGTACATGGAAACGATATTCTTTCAGAAACACTTGAATTTTCTTAGTCTAAAATAGTTCGATAATCGAGGTTTATTAATTATTAGGCCTTAGATATATATAGGGGCCAATTTCTGTTAAATACTGTACGGTGGACATACCGCCGGTATAGTTTATTCAACCCTTCCGTTAATATACGGCTTATAATACATGTATAGCTAACTGACCGTACGAGTTAAATCTATGTACCTCGGATTGCCACAGCCGAGCGAACATCTATTGTCATTCTCTGTACGCACCGGTCCATTAAGTTCAAATAGTGATGTATTATGCGTCGCTATTGACATCAATACCATTCAAAAGACCTTTATTCGGTGCCCCTAACATTGTCTCTGCACACGGGAGAAAATTGAACTATGTTGCCGTGGACTAAAATAGGCCAACTGTTAGCTATGCATCTGTCTCTCTGGCCGAGTTACTGAGAGAATAAAAGAAACGTTTAACACTCTTTCTACCACAATTATTTCAAGAAATTCGATAAACTCATATAACATAATTTGACAAAATCAAAGATAAATTTTTACTGTATTAGCGTCGCTAAAATTATGGCCTCTCAATCGAACGTGTTATGTATCCGACAACTTACACTATTGTGCAAGTCACCAGCACACTAGCATTGTTTTACAAGTCACCAACACTCTAGCATTGTTTTACAATACAATACAGTAAACACACACGGTGAACATTGGTAATGATCGCTCAAGATATGATGACTATTAGTATCGTGTTCCGACGAAGCGTAGCGCCCGCAACGCCCGCAAAAACGCCCGCAAATGCGCCCGCAACGCCCGCAAGCGCCCGTTTCAACGCCCTTCGATATCTGAGAGAAAGAGAGAGATCAGCATATTCACAAGTTTTCATATATTTTATTATCCCCAATGTCATGCCGTACCCAAGCTGGGGGGAGGGGGCCACTATGGGTATGTTTACAATTCATAACGCTGGAGTGATATCAGTTTTAATCACGCTCTTGTCAGTGTTCGTGAATTCTTTAAGTTCATCTAATTATGGCCTCTCAATCGAACGTGTTATTTATCCGACAACTTACACTATTGTGCAAGTCACCAACACACTAGCATTGTTTTACAAGTCACCAACACTCTAGCATTGTTTTACAATACAATACAGTAAACACACACGGTGAACATTGGTAATGAACGCTCACGATATGATGATTATTTCTAACGTGTTCAGACGAAGCGTAGCGTCCGCAAAAGCGCCCGCAAGCGCCCGCAACGCCCGCAAGCGCCCGCAAAAGCGCCCGCAACGCCTGCAAACGCCCGTTTCAACGCCCTTCGATATCTGAGAAAAAGAGAGATCAGCATATTCACAAGTTTTCATATATTTTATTATCCTGCAAAAGCGCCCGCAACGCCCGCGAAAGCGCCAGCAAACGCCCGAAAGCGCCCGTTTCAACGACCTTCGATATCTGAGAAAAAGAGAGATCAGCATATTCACAAGTTTTGATATATTTTATTATCCCGCAAAAGCGCCCGCAACGCCCGCAAGCGCCCGTTTCAACGCCCTTCGATATCTGAGAAAAAGAGAGAGATCAGCATATTCACAAGTTTTCATATATTTTATTATCCCGCAAAAGCGCCCGCAACGCCCGCAAGCGCCCGTTTCAACGCCCTTCGATATCTGAGAAAAAGAGAGAGATCAGCATATTCACAAGTTTTCATATATTTTATTATCCCGCAAAAGCGCCCGCAACGCCCGCAAAAGCGCCAGCAAGCACCCGTTTCAACGCCCTTCGATATCTGAGAAAAAGAGAGCGATCAGCATATTCACAAGTTTTCATATATTTTATTATCCCGCAAAAGCACCCGCAACGCCCGCAAAAACGCCCGCAAGCGCCCGTTTCAACGCCCTTCGACATCTGAGAAAAAGATAGATCAGCATATTCACAAGTTTTCATATATTTTATTATCCCGCAAAAGCGCCCGTAAAAGCGCCCACAACGCCCGCAAGCGCCCGCAAACGCCCGTTTCAACGCCCTTCGATATCTGAGAAAAAGTGAGAGATCAGCATATTCACAAGTTTTCATATATTTTATTATCCCGCAAAAGCGCCCGCAAGCGCCCGCTTCAACGCCCTTCGACATCTGAGAAAAGGATAGAGATCAACACGTTCACAACTTTTCATATATTTTATTATCCCCAATGTTATGCCGTACATTGGGGATAATGAAATATATGAAAACTTGTGAACGTGTTGATCTCTCTCTTTTTCTCAGATATCGAAGGGCGTTCAAACGGGCGCTTTTGCGGGATAATAAAATATATGAAAACTTGTGAATATGCTGATCTCTCTCTTTTTCTCAGATATCGAAGGGCGTTGAAACGGGCGTTTGCAGGCGCTTGCAGGCGTTGTGGGCGCTTTTGCGGGATAATAAAATATATGAAAACTTGTGAATATGCTGATCTCTCTTTTTCTCAGATGTCGAAGGGCGTTGAAACGGGCGCTTGCGGGCGTTTGCGGGCATTGCGGGCGCTTTTGCGGGATAATAAAATATATGAAAACTTGTGAATATACTGATCTCTCTCATTTTCTCAGATATCGAAGGGCGTTGAAACGGGCGCTTGCGGGCGTTGTGGGCGCTTTTACGGGCGCTTTTGCGGGATAATAAAGTATATGAAAACTTGTGAATATGCTGATCTCTCTTTTTCTCAGATGTCGAAGAGCGTTGACACGGGCGTTTGCGGGCGCTTTTGCGGGCGTTGCGGGTGCTTTTGCGGGATAATAAAATATATGAAAACTTGTGAATATGCTGATCTCTCTCCTTTTCTCAGATATCGAAGGGCGTTGAAACGCGCGCTTGCGGGCGTTTGCTGGCGCTTTTACGGGCGTTGCGGGCGCTTTTGCGGGATAATAAAATATATGAAAACTTGTGAATATGCTGATCTCTTTTTCTCAGATATCGAAGGGCGTTGAAACGGGCGCTTTCGGGCGTTGCGGGCGCTTTTGCGGGATAATAAAATATATGGAAACTTGTGAATATGCTGATCTCTCTCTTTTTCTCAGATATCGAAGGGCGTTGAAACGGGCGCTTGCGGGAGTTTGCTGGCGCTTTCGCGGGCGTTGCGGGCGCTTTTGCGGGATAATAAAATATATGAAAACTTGTGAATATGCTGATCTCTCTTTTTCTCAGATATCGAAGGGCGTTGAAACGGATAAAAAAAATACTTAGAGGGTGGGGCGAAATGGCCCCTCCCAAGGCCTGGACAAGTCCCAGAAAGCCCAGGCCATATATGGTTTATACTCTCGCTATTTTCTTGTGTAGCGATATGTCAATGGATGTGCAAGCCATATCAGCAAGACATTTGAAGAATTGGTGAATCTGCTGAAAGTGGGTGAAGAGGGAGCGATCCCAATTCCTGAACTGAATATTGATCATGAAACCATCAGAAGCACAACTCCTGTATTAACTGGCTAAGCCACGACAGTAGTAAGGGAGTCCTGCGGTGAGTATCTAGGTCAAGTATGACGCGTTTGACGTCATCGTATGACGTCACTGGGGTCGAGGTCACGTGAAAGTAGGTCAAGGTCACTCGAAAGGTCAAGATCGTCCCGCTGTCGGCATCTAGGTCACTTATGATGCGTTTGACGTCATTGTGTGACATAACTAGGTCGTGTTCGTAAGAAACCAGTTTAAATTATGTAATAATGTTACGTAAGTAGGTCGATTACGTAAGAAACCGGTTTAAATTATGTAATAATGTTACGTAATTAGGTTAGGGTCGCTCGCAAGTAGGTCGTGGTCGTAACAAACCGGTTTAAATAGGGCGATATGACGCAATAGTGTTACGTAATTAGGTCATGGTCGCTCGTAAGTAGATCGATTACGTAAGAAACCGGTTTAAATAATGCGGTATGATGCCTATTTTTAGCAGTGATGCCTATTTTTAGCAGCTCCTTTGTTAGCTACCAATACAAATTTTGACGGCTAATAGGATAAAAGGAAAGAGTTTTCGAGTTCAGTGGTCACAGGCCTCTGGCGCATGAAGGTGCGTTTTTACGTATTTGGTCGATCTCCTGTCTCGGTATACAATGGATGACGAGAAAACATTTGATGAAGGTAAGTTCGCATTATCAATCATTCCTTTGAGAACAAGCGGTTCGTTTCTTAAAAGATCTATTGGTCGAATCATAGCGTGTGTTGAGAGGTCTTTCATATATTATAGACTGACACAACACAATATATTAGAGCAAATGCCATGTATAGCTAACTGACCGTGCGAGTTAAATTATGTACCTCGGAATGTCACAGCCGAACGCACATCTATTGTCCTTCTCTGTGCGCACCGGTCCATTGCACTTTCGTAAACGGTCCCCCTTTGATACGCGCCGGTGTACACGGAAACAATATTCTTTCAGAAACGCTTGAAATTTCTTAGTCTAAAACAGTTCGATAATCGAGGTTTATTAATTATTAGGCCTTAAATATATATGGGCGAATTTCTGTTAAATACTGTACGGTTGTACATACCGCCGGTATAGTTTCTTCAACCCCTTATAATACATGTATAGCTAACTGACCGTGCGAGTTAAATTATGTACCTCGGAATGTCACAGCCGAACGCACATCTATTGTCCTTCTCTGTGCGCACCGGTCCATTGCACTTTCGCAAACGGTCCCCCTTTGATACGAGCCGGTGTACACGGAAACGATATTCTTTCAGAAACACTTGAATTTTCTCTGTCTAAAATAGTTCGACAATCGAGGTTTATTAATTATTAGGCCTTAAATATATATAGGGGCGAATTTCTGTTAAATACTGTACGGTTGGACATACCGCCGGTATAGTTTATTCAACCCTTCCGTTAATATACGGCTTATAATACATGCATAGCTAACTGACCGTACGAGTTAAATCTATGTACCTCGGATTGTCACAGCCGAGCGAACATCTATTGTCATTCTCTGTACGCACCTGTCCATTAAGTTCAAATAGTGATGTATTATGCGTCGCTATTGACATCAATACCATTCAAAAGACCTTTATTCGGTGCCCCTACCATTGTCTCTGCACACGGGAGAAAATTGAACTATGTTGCCGTGGACTAAAATAGGCCAACTGTTAGCTATGCATCTGTCTCTCTGGCCGAGTTACTGAGAGAATAAAAGAAACGTTTAACACTCTTTCTACCACAATTATTTCAAGAAATTCGATAAACTCATATAACATAATTTGACAAAATCAAAGATAAATTTTTACTGTATTAGCGTCGCTAAAATTATGGCCTCTCAATCGAACGTGTTATTTATCTGACAACTTATACTATTGTGCAAGTCACCAGCACACTAGCATTGTTTTACAAGTCACCAACACTCTAGCATTGTTTTACAATACAATACAGTAAACACACACGGTGAACATTGGTAATGATCGCTCACGATATGATGACTATTAGTATCGTGTTCCGACGAAGCGTAGCGCCCGCAACGCCCGCAAGCGCCCGCAAAAGCGCCCGCAAGCGCCCGCCACGCCCGCAAAAGCGCCCGCAAGCGCCCGTTTCAACGCCCTTCGATATCTGAGAGAAAGAGAGAGATCAGCATATTCACAAGTTTTCATATATTTTATTATCCCCAATGTTATGCCGTACCCAAGCTGGGGGGAGGGGCCACTATGGGTATGTTTACAATTCATAACGCTGGAGTGATATCAGTTTTAATCACGCTCTTGTCAGTGTTCGTGAATTCTTTAAGTTCATCTAATTATGGCCTCTCAATCGAACGTGTTATTTATCCGACAACTTACACTATTGTGCAAGTCACCAACACACTAGCATTGTTTTACAAGTCACCAACACTCTAGCATTGTTTTACAATACAATACAGTAAACACACACGGTGAACATTGGTAATGAACGCTCACGATATGATGACTATTTGTAACGTGTTCAGACGAAGCGTAGCGTCCGCAAAAGCGCCCGCAACGCCCGCAAAAGCGCCCCCAACGCCTGCAAGCGCCCGCAAGCGCCCGTTTCAACGCCCTTCGATATCTGAGAAAAAGAGAGATCAGCATATTCACAAGTTTTCATATATTTTATTATCCCGCAAAAGCGCCCGCAACGCCCGCGAAAGCGCCAGCAAACGCCCGCAAGCGCCCGTTTCAACGCCCTCCGATATCTGAGAAAAAGAGAGAGATCAGCATATTCACAATTTTTCATATATTTTATTATCCCGCAAAAGCGCCCGCAACGCCCACAAACGCCCGTTTCAACGCCCTGCGATATCTGAGAAAAAGAGAGAGATCAGCATATTCACAAGTTTTCATATATTTTATTATCCCGCAAAAGGGCCCGCAACGCCCGCAAAAGCGCCAGCAAACGGCCGCAAGCGCCCGTTTCAACGCCCTTCGATATCTGAGAAAAAGAGAGAGATCAGCATATTCACAAGTTTTCATATATTTTATTATCCCGCAAAAGCGCCCGTAAAAGCGCCCACAACGCCCGCAAGCGCCCGTTTCAACGCCCTTCGATATCTGAGAAAAAGAGAGATCAGCATATTGACAAGTTTTCATATATCTTATTATCCCGCAAAAGGGCCCGCAACGCCCGCAAAAGCGCCCGCAAACGCCCGCAAGCGCCCGTTTCAACATCCTTCCACATCTGAGAAAAAGAGAGATCAGCATATTCATAAGTTTTCATATATTTTATTATCCCGCAAAAACGCCCGTAAAAGCGCCCACAACGCCCGCAAGCGCCCGCAAACGCCCGTTTCAACGGCCTTCGATATCTGTGAAAAAGAGAGAGATCAGCATATTCACAAGTTTTCATATATTTTATTATACCGCAAAAGCGCCCGTTTCAACGCCCTTCGATATCTGAGAAAAAGAGTGAGATCAGCATATTCACAAGTTTTCATATATTTTATTATCCCGCAAAAGCACCCGCAACGCCCGCAAAAGCGCCCGCAAGCGCCCGTTTCAACGCCCTTCGACATATGAGAGAAAGAGAGATCAGCATATTCACAAGTTTTCATCTATTTTATTATCCCGCAAAAGCGCCCGTAAAAGCGCCCACAACGCCCGCAAACGCCCGTTTCAACGCCCTTCGATATCTGAGAAAAAGAGAGATCAGCATATTCACAAGTTTTCATATATTTTATTATCCCGCAAAAGCGCCCGCAGGCGCCCGTTTCAACGCCCTTCGATATCTGAGAAAAAGAGAGAGATCAATACTTTCACAAGTTTTCATATATTTTATTATCCCCAATGTTATCGTTTGCGGGCGCTTTTGCGGGCGTTGCGGGCGCTTTTGCGGGATAATAAAATATATGAAAACTTGTGAATATGCTGATCTCTCTCTTTTTCTCAGATATCGAAGGGCGTTGAAACGGGCGTTTGCGGGCGCTTGCGGGCGTTGTGGGCGCCTTTACGGGCGCTTTTGCGGGATAATAAAGTATATGAAAACTTGTGAATATGCTGATCTCTCTTTTTCTCAGATGTCGAAGGGCGTTGAAACGGGCGCTTGCGGGCGCTTATGCGGGCGTTGCGGGTGCTTTTGCGGGACAATAAAATATATGAAAACTTGTGAATATGCTGATCTCTCTTTTTCTCAGATATCGAAGGGCGTTAAAACGGGCGCTTGCGGGCGTTTGATGGCGTTTTTATGGGCGTTGCGGGCGCTTTTGCGGGATAATAAAATATATGAAAACTTGTGAATATGCTGATCTCTCTCTTTTTCTCAGATATCGAAGGGCGTTGAAACGGGCGCTTGGGGGCGTTGCGGGCGCTTTTGCGGGATAATAAAATATATGAAAACTTGTGAATATGCTGGTCTCTCTCTTTTTCTCAGATATCGAAGGGCGTTGAAACGGGCGCTTGCAGGCGTTGCGGGCGATTGCGGGCGCTTTTGCGGACGCTACGCTTCGTCTGAACACGTTACAAATACTCATCATATCGTGAGCGTTCATTACAAATGTTCACCGTGTGTGTTTACTGTATTGTATTGTAAAACAATGCTAGAGGGTTGGTGACTTGTAAAACAATGCTAGTGTGTTGGTGACTAGCACAATAGTGTAAGTTGTCGGATAAATAACACGTTCGATTGAGATGAACTTAAAGAATTCACGAACACTGACAAGAGCGTGATTAAAACTGATATCACTCCAGCGTTATGAATTGTAAACATACCCATAGTGGCCCCCTCCCCCCAGTTTGGGTACGGCATAACATTGGGGATAATAAAATATATGAAAACTTGTGAATATGCTGATCTCTCTCTTTCTCTCAGATATCGAAGGGCGTTGAAACGGGCGCTTGCGGGCGTTTGCTGGCGCTTTCGCGGGCGTTGCGGGCGCTTTTGCGGGATAATAAAATATATGAAAACTTGTGAATATGCTGATCTCTCTCCTTTTCTCCGATATCGAAGGGCGTTGAAACGGGCGCTTTTGGGCGTTGCGGGCGCTTTTGCGAGCGATTGCGGGCGCTTGTGGGCGTTGCGGGCGCTTTTGCGGACGCTACGCATCGTCGGAACACGATACAAATAGTCATCATACCGTGAGCGATCATTACCAATGTTCACCGTGTGTGTTTACTGTATTGTATTGTAAAACAATGCTAGAGTGTTGGTGACTTGTAAAACAATGCTAGTGTGCTGGTGACTTGCACAATAGTGTAAGTTGTCGGATAAATAACACGTTCGATTGAGAGGCCATAATTAGATGAACTTAAAGAATTCACGAACACTGACAAGAGCGTGATTAAAACTGATATCACTCCAGCGTTATGAATCGTAAACATACCCATAGTGGCCCCCTCCCCACGGCTTGGGTACGGCATAACATTGGGGATAATAAAATATATAAAAACTTGTGAATATGCTGATCTCTCTCTTTTTCTCAGATATCGAAGGGCGTTGAAACGGGCGCTTACGGGCGTTTGCTGGCGCTTTCGCGGGCGTTGCGGGCGCTTTTTGCGGGATAATAAAATATATGAAAACTTGTGAATATGCTGATCTCTCTCTTTTGCTCAGATATCGAAGGGCGTTGAAACGGGTGCTTGCGGGCGTTGCGGGCGCTTTGCAGGCGCTTGCGGGCGCTTTTGCGGGCGCTTGCCGCCGCCTTTGCGCACGCTACGTTTCGTCTGAACACGTTACAAATAGTCATCATATCGTGAGCGTTCATTACCAATGTTCACCGTGTGTGTTTACTGTAGTGTATTGTAAAACAATGCTAGAGTGTTGGTGACTTGCACAATAGTGTAAGTTGTCGGATAAATATCACGTTCGATTGAGAGGCCATAATTAGATGAACTTAAAGAATTCACGAACACTGACAAGAGCGTGATTAAAACTGATATCACTCCAGCGTTATGAATTGTAAACATACCCATAGTGGCCCCCTCCCCCCAGCTTGGGTACGGCATAACATTGGGGATAATAAAATATATGAAAACTTGTGAATATGCTGATCTCTCTCTTTCTCTTAGATATCGAAGGGCGTTGAAACGGGCGCTTGCGGGCGTTGCGGGTGCTTTTGCTGGCGTTGCGGGCGCTTTTGCGGGCGCTTGCGGGCGTTGCGGGCGCTACGCTTCGTCGGAACACGATACAAATAGTCATCATATCGTGAGCGATCATTACCAATGTTCACCGTGTGTATTTACTGTATTGTATTGTAAAACAACGCTAGAGTGTTGGTGACTTGTAAAACAATGCTAGTGTGCTGGTGACTTGCACAATAGTGTAAGTTGTCGGATAAATAACACGTTCGATTGAGAGGCCATAATATTAGCGACGCTAATACAGTAATAATTTATCTTTGATTTTGTCAAATTATGTTATATGAGTTTATCGAATTTCTTGAAATAACTGTGGTAGAAAGAGTGTTAAACGTTTCTTTTATTCTCTCAGTAACTCGGCCAGAGAGACAGATGTATAGCTAACAGGTGACCTATTTTAGTCCACGGCAACATAGTTCAATTTTCTCCCGTGTGCAGAGACAATGTTAGGGGCACCGAATAAAGGTCTTTTGAATGGTATTGATGTCAATAGCGACGCATAATACATCACTATTTGAACTTAATGGACCGGTGCGTACAGAGAATGACAATAGATGTTCGCTCGGCTGTGACAATCCGAGGTACATAGATTTAACTCGTACGGTCAGTTAGCTATGCATGTATTATAAGCCGTATATTAACGGAAGGGTTGAATAAACTATACCGGCGGTATGTCCAACCGTACAGTATTTAACAGAAATTCGCCCCTATATATATTTAAGGCCTAATAATTAATAAACCTCGATTATCGAACTATTTTAGACTAAGAAAATTCAAGTGTTTCTGAAAGAATATCGTTTCCGTGTACACCGGCGCGTATCAAAGGGGGACCGTTTGCGAAAGTGCAATGGACCGGTGCGCACAGAGAAGGACATTAGATGTGCGTTCGGCTATGACATTCCGAGGTACATAATTTAACTCGGACGGTCAGTTAGCTATACATGTATTATAAGGGGTTGAATAAACTATACCGGCGGTATGTACAACCGTACAGTATTTAACAGAAATTCGCCCATATATATTTAAGGCCTAATAATTAATAAACCTCGATTATCGAACTGTTTTAGACTAAGAAAATTCAAGTGTTTCTGAAAGAATATCGTTTCCGTGTACACCGGCGCGTATCAAAGGGGGACCGTTTACGAAAGTGCAATGGACCGGTGCGCACAGAGAAGGACAATAGATGTGCGTTCGGCTGTGACATTCCGAGGTACATAATTTAACTCGCACGGTCAGTTAGCTATACATGGCATTTGCTCTAATACATTGTGTTGTGTCAGTCTATAATATATGAAAGACCTCTCAGCATACGCTATGATTCGACCAATAGATCTTTTAAGAAACGAACCGCTTGTTCTCAAAGGAATGATTGATAATGCGAACTTACCTTCATCAAATGTTTTCTCGTCATCCATTGTATACCGAGACAGGAGATCGACCAAATACGTAAAAACGCACCTTCGTGCGCCAGAGGCCTGTGACCACTGAACTCGAAAACTCTCTCCTTTTACCCTACTAGCCGTCAAAGGGTCACGCGGTGTTTTTATTGGTAGCTAACAAAGGAGCTGCTAAAAATAGGCATCACTGCTAAAAATAGACATCATACCGCCCTATTTAAACCGGTTTCTTACGTAATCGATCTACTTACGAGCGACCATGACCTAATTACGTAACACTATTGCGTCATATCGCCCTATTTAAACCGGTTTCCTACGTAATCGATCTACTTACGAGCGACCCTAACCTAATTACGTAACATTATTACATAATTTAAACCGGTTTCTTACGTAATCGACCTACTTACGTAACATTATTACATAATTTAAACCGGTTTCTTTTGAACACGACCTAATTACGTCACACAATGACGTCTAACGCGTCATAAGTGACCTAGATACCGACAGCGGGACGACCGTGACCTACTTTCGAGTGACCTTGACCTACTTTCACGTGACCTCGACCCCAGTGACGTCATACGATGACGTCAAACGCGTCATACTTGACCTAGATACTCACAGCAGGACCCCCTTACTACTCACGACCTTATTTCTTGAAATAATGGAAAAAAATTCTATGGTTTGCATGCAGAATAGCTTGCCCCTGGATTGAATGGGATTGAAACGAACTGTTGCGTCATTTTTGGTATTCGTGTTTCAAATCATATGACGTTACTTGCAATAATATAATAAATGATGAAAATGGATACAGTACCTCCCCTCAAGGGGGACAAAGGGAGGTATTCACAAACCATACATGTGTCTGTTGGACATGTATATATTGCCCTGGCTAGGTTAGAATCATGCTAACGTCATTATGCTGTCGTACATCACCAGACACTTCGCCAGGCATTTCATCAGAAAACCTGTCAATTCCAGTTCGTCTATATCGTATGTATAGACGCAGTTAGTAATACATTAAAAAAGCGAACCACTTTTTAGTGTTATATTTCAGACATTCGAAATGGACTGCATGTCTCTATATATGCAATAGCGTTGTGCCCTAAATTAATCTGGAAGGTCGTTATGCGTATGTATTGCTTGTACTTAACAAGTTATCTTTGCGTCCTCTTTCCCTCTCTGCACCAGACGACATGAGGTCAGAACAGCTATTTCGATTTATAAGATTGAGACCCATTCGAATCACAACTGGATGCGCCTGGTAGACTTGCTTGAAGGTGACACGGAGTTGTGTATCGCTATTTGTTAACTTGGTGGAGACATTGCAATTGAAAAATTTATCAATAGAATTAATCTAGGTGCAACGAATTCAGGAACGCTTGTCAGACATGGTATTCACAAAGGGAAATAAGAATAATCCAGCCTATGAAGATGTAAATCTCACGAACGGTCGACCAGGGAATGTGAGATCACACTACTCGTATAGAACACTCCCAGCATGTCAGCATATTTTATCGTGCATAATATTCAACTATTCTATATTTATCTATACGAGAAGCCATTGTACAGCCAAAGGGATATAGACAGAATAGTTAAATTCCCCAAACTTTCTTGGATAATGCCTGAGCTAAACTCAACGGGTGTGTTGGACGTCAATAGGGGGATTAGTTATTTGCCCGCTTCACCACACGAGTTAGATTATGTCAGTCTATATCCTTTAATAGGGAGGTTAGAGGATGGGAAATGTAGGACAAAGGAGGGAATTGGGGCACTAAAAGACAAACAGCCAACTATTTCCTCCTTTTTGTTGATGATTGTAGTTTCATCAGTACACGTATAGGTCAACTTTTGAAACTGGATTGCACATTTTAATTTTTGCGGCGTATTCTATGTTCGGCCGTACATTTAAAATTTGCATGTTTGCTGTTGTGAGACTGAGGTGGAAAAGACGAGTGTGCGGGTTGTGCTGGTCCAGAAATAAGATATCGCTATAAAACGTCTCTCTCGGCCTTGTAAAGCAAACGCAACAAATGCGCATCCCTGTAGTTGAAGTGCCAGCGGAATATGTGGCCGAACACAGTTTAAACACGGATTAAGATTATATTCAAGCTGTTATCATATCAATATGTTTTCCTGATTCTCTGATGTACACGCAAATGGTTATGACAGGTATATATGTTGATGATTACAGTGCAGAATGTATATACTCTTGATGCTTAAACCATCTATGTGTTTGAATAACAAAACACCCAGACTTTGCACAGCATTCATGCACGTTACCTTGCAAAGGGTAGCTTAATCATCAATTCATTCAAACTCTCCGTTTTCGTTTATACCTCCATGTTCATACCATGGTACGTTCTACGTTTTGAATATACATATCCGGAATTTTATTTCTCTACACATAACCATATTTAGGGAGAATGAAACAATGGATTAAATCGCATCTTTGCAACCAATCTTGTATGTCACATGTGAAAACTTTTATTAGATGGAAAAAAAAGCGACGCGAAAGGCGACGTCGCGTTTAAAATTCAACGTCGCATTGTGTGTCGCGCTTCGAACTGTTAAAAGATGTGGTTCCATAGATATGTACAGAAACGATTATCCGCCTCTATAATTGCCTTAAAATGCTAAGTTGCATTGCGACTTCGCTCCAGGCGATTTACCTAATTGATGAGAAGGCGCGATGCAACTCAACATTTCCATTTGATAAACGTTTTCGTAGAACAGTCGACGTCTTATTTTGAAACGGGATGTCGCGTTTTTGAAACGCGAATTCGTGTTTTTTCCGTCGCGCGTCGAGCTTTACTATACATTTTCTGAGATCACGTTTTACTGGGAAATTAACAGCCGCAATGTTGGGCTTTTGACGCTGTTGTTTGTGAGAACAGAACGGTGGTTATTAATTATAGGTATAGCTAATACATTTATTAATTTCAAATAAGAGGAATGTCGATCATCTGAAGCAGGATACAGTCCTAAGCTAAGGCAGATGTACAGTATATAGTTCAATATAAAAATCTTATAAAACAATACTTATTTTGAGTTAGTTATACCAATTTATATAAACCAGCAAGTTTAGAAAGCTATATATTAATATTTTGACTGATATTACGGAATGCATGTCTAAGGGGAGCTATCATTTGAGGAGAGTGAAATATAGTTCCTTGTATATTACCATGGGTTGCCGACTCACTCTGATACTATAGTTAGTTATTATCATGGTGAAACTTTCGTGGTAATGCACAGAAACTAGTGCTGGATCATGGACCATTCTCGTGAGGCACTCGTACCCGCGCCTCAAAATGTGGTTCTGATGTCACCCCAACACGACGCCTGCTGTGATTACGGCATCAATGAATAACATAAGGGGTATTTCCGTGATGTGGTTGTCGCGCTGTGGGAATGGGCCTGAGAGCATCTGAATTGAACTTCATAACTCGACGCGCGACGCCTATCGCGACCTCGCGTTTCAAACACACGTCGGGTGTTAAAAAACGCATCGTCGACTTTCCATCCTATCTCTAAACATTGTAAAACTTGACGACCGGCGCAGAAAGCGACGAGATTTGAAACGCGAAGTCGCTTTTCGGGTCAGTTTTTTGAAAGTCGACGCGCGACGCACGTTTGTCCCGAATAAAACACCATAGTGGTGAGATAAAAAAAACAAAAACAACGTAAATCCTATTTTTTTTTAATTTAGACTATTATGCAGATTCGTAGATAAGCAGCATCGGTAATGAATGAAGGTGACACATCCACAAGCTTTGGGTACCTGTAGCTGTACGTGGACGAGTTTGATGAACACAACGGAACTGATTTTTCGAGAATCACGCCCTGATACTGCATCTAATATTTGTGTATAATTTTACTAGTTCTAGATGTGCGAAATATGTTAACTTCATCGTGATGAGCTCCTCATCTGATTAGGTTTTGATTTGTTTGCGTGCATCCATCACTTGTTTTCATTTAATTTTTTTATTTTGAATATTTTCGACACGGTCTGAGCAACAGTTACGTAAATTACATAAGTGAATCCTTCGGGGCATACGCTTTCATAACATGCATACATTATTTGTTGTTATGTTGAACATTTACTGCTACAGACGACAAATTATCAAGTGGTGTACAAAACTGCCACAGGTGGGTGACATATAAAGACTGTCAAATGCAGCAGATAAGAACTTGCATAATATATTGATTAAATAGATTATGCAAGTTCCAAGTTTCAGTCAAAGCTCCATACATGTGTTTACACCAGTCATGCGGACAGATTTACAGACCAGAGTTACATAACGATTATATGCGTCATTCAATGTGTACCGTAAATAGAGATTGTAGGAAATATTCACGAATGAACTTTGAATCCGACAAGCTATATATATTTAGTAAAGATGCGCCTAACTGTAACTTTATAATATCTCAGATTAAGGTGAACTGTTGAATCAAGTATATATTCCCGCCTGCTACGACCCCCTACCCCTTCTTCCATGGGTATCTCAGACAAATTTTCTTCCCCTGGCAATTCCCAGACTTTCAGTTTTTGCAAAAGTCGGTCAATAACTATTTGAGGACCAAATGCTGAAGAGAAGGTGATATATTTTAATGATTTTAAAATAATAAAGAATTTATTGTGCTAAATGTTTTGTAATGTACGAAAGCAAGAGCAAACGAGAAAACAACAGGATATTATCACATAACTGACCATATGTTAAAAACCGCACATCATAAGAAGAACCTGTCTATCTAATGAACGTTGATCATGTAGCACACTTTGCTTTTATTGGTTTCAAAAACAAAATTGAAGATAAATAAAATTGTGTTAAATAATGTAATGATAAGTGGGATGTAAAAATTACATTATTGACATGCCCATCTTGGAAGATTCAAACACAGGTATCATAAAATACCTAAATAAAATATCATTTGTATATAGACTACATATGTAATATGGGGAAAATAATGGGTTTAATTTCTGCCAAGTTGGAGTGGCCAACTTACACGTGCAATTCTATTTCACATCAGTGTAGAATTGTTACGGATAAAATGATTTAATTTTCATAATTTCCAGTTGTATGTATCACGTTATCAAATATACACCTATGCTGTCAAATGTTAGCTAATAAAACTCATATATTTGACTGAATTAGTGTAGTGTATCTTTGCTCATATATTAACTATATGAGTCAGCGTCTCATATTGTGGATAATATATATTGAATAGTATCGTTATATTCAATTTCATGTGAAGTGTATATCTCCAATTATGAAATATAACCGAAATATTTGTCCAGTTCCGTACCGTATACTAACAGTTCGCAAATGAATGGTTTCAATTTGCAACTGATGCCCCAGTGTGGTGTTTTTAGTGAAATATAATATAATTATTTGAGTATCTGTGTAGTACATACTTCACGCTGTATCATAAGGGTCTGTCCAAGCTGCACCATCTAAAGTCCACATATGCTAAATATAACAGCAAATGTACTGAGCATATGAGTGAAATATATTGGAAATGATGCACGTTCACAAGCGATGGCAAATGATAAAGCAACGACGTTCGTTTACTACAGTAGGCTATACAATATCATCCTTGTATCCCTGTGTGTACTTGTCCTTTAAATACATGCCTCTCATATCCCTCTTTCCAATGAAACATCATACGTTTAAACGGATCATGCTGTGTGTGTTAGAAATAAGCAAATAATATCAACACATATTAAGATTTACTGGTCACTTTAATCCTTTGCAAATAGAATAATTATATTCACCTTACATTCTCCAGTGATGCTAAATACTATCAAATGAAGGTTTTCGTGTAGTGAGATGTCTCACAATAGGCCCTGTGAAGAAAGAACATTGCATGTTTCACTAGTCATATTCATCCTAGCTATTACGCCACTATTTCTAAAAACTCTGGCGTTGAATGTATGTGGATATTGAAAAACTCAAAATATCTTACGGAAGAACTTGATGCTAAAGGGCACATACCGTAAAGACAACTATCCACATGGGATTTCTCGACTCTCTATACCACAATCCCTCATCAGGACCTAATTGACCGTCTAAGCTCATTAATAGTATCTGTGTTCAAGAAAACTGAGCGTAGATATATTAATGTCGGACGCCATAAAGCAATCTTTAGCTCTGCTACATACAAGAGATATCATTCATGGGATGTGTCTTTGTTAATAGAGTTGCTTGAATTTCTCATCAAAAATATCTACGTGAAATTTGCAACACAATGTATCAGCAGCATATAGGTATTTCAATGGGTACTAATTGTGCATCCCTGTTGGCTGACCTGTATCTGTTCTCTTATGAATATGACTATATGCAGGCGCTTTCAAAAACCGATCCATTCAAAGTCCGTTCCTTCTCATTCACCAAACGCTATATAGACGATCTTCTCGCTGTGGATAATCGCTATATAAATGATGCAAAAAAAAGAGGATATTTATCCACCTTCACTGGATTTGAAGGAAACTACAGATAGCTCTACAGGCACACCATATTTAGATCTATATCTCTATAAAAATGAAGCGGGCATTCTCTCTCGTCGACTTTATGACAAAAGAGATGATTACAATTTCGACATCGTAAACTATCCCTTTCTGGACAGTAATATTTCAGTGGGACCTGCATATGGCGTATACATATCTCGCCTAGTAGTATTTGCTAGATCCTGTCTTAAATGAGACGATTTTAATCAACGTCACAAAACATTATTTAAGAAACTAATAAAACAGGGCTATTCCACCAAGCGCCTCCACTCAAAGTTTCTCAAATTTGGCGATACATATCGCATGCCGATAGCAAAATACGAGCGTAGCGTGCAAGATCTATGGCGTTACGTTTCGTAACTTGTGTCTAATTCCGCTTAACCAGGGCTAGGGGCCGTATGAACCAATGTCCTTCAAGATCCTCATGGTGCTCATATGAACAGACACAATCAAAGCGTGACTGAGATACATCATTCTCTAGATGACGACTTTACAACGATTATTATGGAGTAAGAATATTGATCAGCGATACGAATTTTATATTTTTGTAACATCATGATGTCTTGTTGGCATCATTGAAAACTGTTGACCGCTTCTCTCTTGCAGGAAACTAGCCTATGTTTATGTATACTATGATTGTATTTTGAATTTGGTGCTCACACTGTTATATGGAATATGGAATAGGTCTTTGGATTATGGACGCGGATATTCTTTAATGGATGACGGCTGAAGTGTGAATGACAAGCTAGACGCTTGTAACGTGAGATTTAAATGAGACCTGAACAGAGCGGAGAAGCAACCAACAGATTGTAACTTCGAAATATGGTCGGCTAATGTGTTCTGCAAACCAGGAATATGACGAACCGTTATATGAAAATTATATTTTGCCGATAACCAGAACATATAGCGTAACGAGCCTATGATAATTTGATTACCAGATGTGCCTTTATTTGTTGCGCTGACAGTGACAGAATTGTCAGGCGACATTATAACTCTTTTATCACTCCAGCATCGACGCAGTCAGTATGTCGGCACCTCTTCCCACTTCCCTTATATGTGTTGTCACATGGCTGCTGCAAAACTTACAGCCAATACTTCCGTGTGATTAATATGCATAGGTTTGACAACAGAACAATCTATATGCCAGTTTACATAATACCACTCATGTGATGAAAAGCACCGCACCTGAATATAGGCATATTGTCTAAAAGCAATGATTTTCCATTAAACTCGTGCATAAAGTTCGTCCACCACGAAAGATCGTCCTCTAAAGATCCTGTTAATAGCACTTTATGGTTAGCCTCCTTTAAACTGTTCATGCTATCAATCAGCCAACGCAGTTTGATTTGCCAATCAGTTATTGTAATTGTTTCTCATTTGCAGGCCGCCGCTTTGTAAACTGTCACAAGGAAAATGTTATGCCCACTAACTTATCCACAGATAGCCGTTTACACATATCCATTCAACCCCAAGGAACACTATGCACTGAGCCGGATCGGTCACTTTACACCAATTGATTGAAAACCCAAGCTTACGTAATAGCTTGATCAAAATCTGCAATGCTTCCGCGCACTACAATCTTGTTGGAAAGCACAGGTAGAAATCGTCAATATAGGACACAATACCCGTATACCCCTTCCTCACCATCACCCAACGCACAGCTTGAAAAAACCTATGGAAGATGCCAGGTGCCAATTTTGACCCGAATGGAAGTTTTGAATCATATAGATACATATTTTCCCCCTCAATTGGCCACTTCAAACCAGTGACTCTACTGCTTCGTTCAATTTTCACCGATCTATATGCAGATTTAAGATCCACTTTTGCCATGAAACATCCTAGTGATATTAGATTTGCAGCATCATCAACAGATTGAAAATGTGCATGGCCATTTACCGTGGCACATTCATTTACTGCAAAGCCCTCTGGGAAGCTACAATCGTGTATTAAGCGAACTCCTCCGTAGGGTTTATGTATAGCACCTAAGGACGAGACAATAAATTATAGGGCGCTCATTGGTAGGTATATGTATATCATTTCCGTATTGAATCTCCGTCAAATCCTGTTTGTTTGCCTTATCATAATGCTCACAGCCTGGGCTAGCAGATTCATGATTATCCAACTCAACAGCAATGGGGTCGCTTTCCGGAGAAATAATATCAAACCATTCGAAATTCCATTTAGGATTAATTCCCAGTCAATATCATTCTTATCAAGCTCTTCTCGCCATGCCTCGAGATTCAAGATAGGTATAGGGCTGATATCTAGTTTTTTGAACGATCATACAAGACAGCTGAATGGCGCTGATCATAGTTTGGAACAGAACATGCGTGCACAAACTTGCAATCTACAAATTTGCATCCACCACACGAATTGAAGCTTTTACAGAACGCTTCTTCCGATGACATCATAGGACCATTTTGTCGCTGATGAGAACGCAAGTGGCGGCCATTAGTGGATGGTTTGTACTGTTTCTCGAATCGCGGTTGAAGCCAAGCATGTTGAGAATGTGAAACACCTAAATACATGTTGACTTTGCAGCTTCCTGTAATCCCTGTCATATAACCAAACAGATGCGGATTCGAACCTGGCTAATAACTGGTAAATTCCCGACGTATATGCCAAATAGTCAATCACTCCTAAGTGGTCTGGGATTCCTTCGGACTGCAATTTGTATAAAATAGCCAAATTTGCAATTGGCCACAGGGGAACAGTTAAGCTCATTAATTTTGATCTCTGTGGTCCGGTATCCCAAAATTCGAGTTTAGCACTACTTTTTCTTCTGCGGACAGAGAGCCATCGGGAAAAATCTAAAATATCTAATAAGTTACTCTTACCGTTGCCGTCACAAAACACTGGTGCAGAAACTTAAAAAACAGGGCTATTCCACCAAGCGCCTAAACTCAAAGTTTCTCAAATTTGGCGATACATATCGCATGCTGATAGCAAAATACGAACGTAGCGTGCAAGATTTGTGGCGCTACGTTTCGTAACTTGTGTCTGATTCCGCTTAACCCGGGGCTAGGGGCCGTATGAACCCATGTACTTCAAGAACCTCATGGTACTAATATGAACAGACACAATCAAAGCGTGACTGAGATACATCATTCTTTAGATGACGACTTTACAACGAATATTATGGATTAAGAATATCGAAAAGCGATACTGTTTTGTAAGCATGTCACAGATTGTTGATGTTTTGTATCTTTTATTTAGTAATACGATGAGACAATTCATTGACATCGCAAACTACACCTCGCACTTCATGCATTACAAAAAATTGGACAAGTTGACTACGTTTTGGGTCTCCCACACTTCTCTTTTGACTGATACGCTTTTAGTATAAAAAATCCCCATACATTAGATCTTGATAAATTACGAAGCCGGCCTAGAACCAAGATAAACTTTATCCCGTATAAGATATATGGGGAGAAAAAATACCACTATTTGAGGTAAATTATGAGGATAATCCAAGGTAAGTATAACTTGAACATTGCATTGGTCGCTGATGTCACATCATATTTAACGTTTTCCGTGAAGGCATTACCCAATTATCAAAAAACATTTTTGTGAAATTGGTAACACATTTAACGTTTTCTGCACAAATGTTCATATACTGTTCGGTTCAGCTCTTGTAAACGAGAATGCATTTTTGGAAGGCCTTTGTTTAATATCACCTTCTCCATCTTAACATGTATAACTTCAACTCGTATCTGTGCAAAAAAACGATGGTTAAATCAATGTTAGAACTGCAATATAGTGTATGAAATTGGGTTAATTCTGCACTTTGAGGTAAAAGCATGAAACTTAGCACATTTATAGTGTTCGATCGGCTGATTAAAATTTGCTATGGGCCCACTTGAAATTATTCCAAAATGACCGCCAAATGCAAGAGTGCTGCCATTGTAATGTAGAAATCAGGAGGTCATTTGGAACCCCTAAATATTTTTATTAATCCAACAGCTAGGAAGTTGCAACTCTCTATGACATACCTTGCATGGACTCAAGCGCTATAGGAAAATCTTAAAAGTTCCAAGATGGCTGCCTTAATGACATCACAGTGAGGTCATATTTAAAAAATGTTTTTTGGGGGCGATTTTTTTACAGATTTTTCAATTTTTTATTTATTTATGTTACTTTCCCTGGAAAAACTACATAATAAATTAAGAAATAACTATTTGATGTTGATTAAAATAACTGTGTGAACTTTCATGTGAAGGCAAATATGTTAAGAAAAACGACGAAAACACAACTTTTATTCACACCATTATGACCTCCATTTTGAATTTATTCATGGGGTACATCTTCTGCTTGTTCAAGGGGTATTGTCGTCAAGTTCATCTGTCCGTTGCCGCCATATATGCAGAACCGTGTTAGGTTCAAGGACTACATTTTAAAAAAACATTTATTCATATAGGTAAAGGTTAGAAGCAAATGGAAAATGAGACGCTTCGGCCCAAATTTCACGGAGTTGTGCCCCTTTTCGGATGTGATAATATCTGATTTTGTAATTTCAATAGGCATATAATCTATAACTAGATGAATAAGTTTCCAAAATTTTGTCACTCTATATACCTAACCCGGTTCTGCAGATATTGCGCTAATAAATTGACGGACGTACATGACGACGGCAATACACCTAGGCCATAATTGTCAGAAAGATCCGTGCAGTAGTTCCTGAGAAATCGTGATAACAAGGTTTCATGGGGAAATCCAAGATGGCCGCCCTGTGGCCATATTGGATTTTCGAATCGGGCTAGAAAAGTTATCTGCACAACTAGACCCCAAGGGGAACATGTGTGCGAAATATCAGAAAGATCCGTGCAGTAGTTCCCGAGAAATCGCAATAACAAGAATTGTTTACGGACGGACGACGGACGACGGACTGACTGACGGACCACGGACGAAAGGCGATTTGAACAGCCCACCATCTGATGATGGTGGGCTAAAAATGCAAAATCTTATTATCTGATCTATTATCCGTTTGAATGATGTACCCAAGACCAAACATGAGCCTATCCGTAAAGTTGTGTAAATACGTGATCCAACGGATGCCATCGTGGCATTGTTGAGTATTTTATCTGGGGCACGATCCTTTTGCCTTCATAATCGGACCAACATTGTAACACAATATACACCTGCCAGTTGAATATTGCATATGATCGTTAAATCCTATCCGACCTGAGCAATTTGGGGAACCCCAATGGAGAAGGGGAAGGAGGGACCTGAATATTATCCTTGTCTACGAAGGTTAACCGTCTCGAACTATATTGATGGGATAAATTCTACTGGAATATGTGAACTAATCTAAGATGGCCAAGATTGTGACTTCTCAGGTAAGTCATATTATCGAAAGGCACATATTTTGTCCCAATTTTCAAATTATTCATTTCGGAAATTTTCTATGGGCGAAAACGGCACACTATATTAGAAAATCTTTATATGGTGTAAAATAAGATACTTTTGAACGATTTAACTATGAAAAGGCAAGGAAATGAAGAACGATAAAAACGCAATTTCTAGTCTTATCCTTGTGATTTTCATTGCGAATTTACCCATTCGCTGATCGTGGCAATGCAAATATGATTGAATTGATCGCAATATAATGAGCTGTCTCTCATCTCTCAAGTGTTCATAATTTCGGTAAACCAGAAAAAAGTTCACAGTACAGGGGAAGGAGGCATGGCAGTCCGCGTTATGGACATCCTTGTCTTAATATCGTATACATGTCGTGCTAATAATCGGAATCGATAATTATCGTATCACCCCATTTAGACAACTTTGTCAAACAGTCAGCAATGTTTAACACCCGTCCTTACCCACAGGTGGTCTTCAATGATGCAGACCTGTCACAGTGTCAGGGAAGATGGCGGCTGCTCTTGTTATATTTGTCGACTCAGGGTAGCGAGAGTCACCTATTTTCCATCAACAATAGAATGTGAGTGTTGGAACAAAATGTCGCTGCATTCATATCCATTTCTCTAGGCAGAGATTGTACCATATGGTGAATATATTTTATACCATCCTTGAATTGTTTATACACCAAGGACGATGAACCACAACCTTGTCAGTGGTCCAACAGACAGTTCATAGACAACTGTCTTAATAAGTAGAAAAGTATCCTGACTACTTCTAGAAATCATTTAATTTGCCCAATCTAGATAATATACAAATTGGTAATAAGTATATACTTATGATTATTGATGAATAATAATTGATATCGAATTGTAGACAATGATACCGCAATTATTTTTTATGAGTAAGGGGAACAACTCACTGACTGAACGAATTTTATTGTTTAACTTAAAAAATGACAAATCAAATTAGTCTGAACTTTAGGTTAGGCCACAGGTAATTTGTATATAAGGAACTATTTTGTGATCGGAAGGAAAATTTAATCGATCCTCCAATCCGTGGTGTTGCACTTACCATATGAGCCCATAGGTAATACTCAGAACTGGCTTTAAGAGCAAGTGGTTTTGTAATATATAAAACACCGTTCACTACTTAGCCCACACGAGAGAATAATTTAACCGCCAACGAGAATCGAACCCACCACCCTTCCGATCCGTGGATTTGCCCTACCGTCTGAGCTATGCCAGTCCATAAGTATCTTGAGAATCGTTAGAATGACCTCGCATGATAAATTATTAAATTTTAACATATATTATAGCATTGTGTGTGTCATCAGCTTCAATGTGATACCTTACATTACAGATTGATGTTGTGCTCCTATTTCGACCTAATTGCGATTTTGGTTTATGGGTGTCACGGTAGCATCGGTCAGATTATGAATGCATATATATACGCAACCTCTATTTACAGAAAAAAAACAACAGATTTTTTTTTGTAATTTACTGTTCCCGAGATTGGCCTGACTATTGGATAGCTTTATATGGTACAAGAGTAACTCTAAGATATGAAGTGTCACTTTTCGGGGTTATACCCAGCATGTCAGTTATTCTCCAAAATCACACCTTTTGCAGAAATAAGGAGACCATTCACTGTGTGTAATTTATTATGAAGTTGCAAAATTAAGTAAGAAAAGCGTGTAACTTTCTTCTAAATCTCTCAATATAAACGGATAAGCAAATTTCATATGCGAAATACAACAAAAGTTCATACATTTTGTTCAGTTCTATGCACTTTGGTTGTGTGCATGGAAGATAATTAACATATATTTGACGTTAACCTATTACTGCAGCTACACAATAGTAACAAATGTAAGTAGTAGAAACACATCCGTTGCTCACCTATCATTTGTGAACATCAGTGGAAGGACATTCTTCAGCGACAATACCAAGATGGCGAGTATGACAAACATCATCCCTGATAAGAAGAAATGCGAAAAGTGTAAAACAGTACAGATGTCAAGTTCGACATTCAGTCACTAGATTACTCTTTCAATGAGGCAGGTTCAGGTTTATTCAAACCAGAACACCGTTTTGCGAAGTGTGTGAGAGGAACTATCCCTATGCATACATACATTTATTATGAAAAATTCAAACTACAATGAAGAAAAAATCTGCTAGGGTTTATATTGATAAAAACATATAAGTTCATTGCAGGTTAACATATAAATTTCAAATAAACTGTACACAGGAGGGAACATATCCTGAATAGTACAGTTCGACAACGTGTCACTTACATGGTTTACAATAAGGCTGAGAATAAACGTTCATTACGGACGATCTCGCGTGTCTATGGGTAAAGATCATACAGCATAACATTATATTGATTTAACTGTAAATTATGTGAATAATCAGTTACCATATTGTTACAGTTTAATTGGAATTAACACTAATCAGATTATCTTCACACCTATTCGGAAACATAGAGGACTATTTATTTAGTTTCACAGCAGGTCAAACTTGATTACTAAAATTCAGGTAACGTGATCGGAAATCGGCTACTGCTGACAAAATCCGCTTTATTACTTTTCACCGACTGAGATTTGCACCAGGGTCGCCAAATCTGAAATCGTAGGCCAAAGCTCTTCTGTGACAAGAAAAGATCATGAAATCTGCGCTTCGTATAGACTAAGAAAATGTCTGGCAATATCGTAAAGCGTACAAGCACATACAATTGAGAAAAACAAGCGGTAGCCCTCACACTCGTAAGCCAGCCCTCGACGAAATATTTGCATCTAGAATGGAAAAAAAAACTTGCTTCAGCAGGCTGAATTAAACAGCATGGTTAAAAATCACCCCACTTCTCATTTGGGTGATTCTTTCCTACACAAGTAACATGGAAAAGAACCAGACCGGTCAAGGGACCAAAGAGTAGACGATTTTTCTCGCTAATTATCACAGGACATTTCCTCAATAAAAATTCTGAAATGAATTTCAATCAAGTTCCAATGATTCCAAGAATACAGCTCGCTACGTATCAAGTATTTCAACTTACATGCAAACGTCTGTGAAACTGTGGCTGATATTTTATCAGCATTTGCATCTCCCGCTCCCAAACTGTGTCCTACTCTAATACTACATGTCACAGAAATACCCTCTGGTATCTGGAAATACACAAAGTGGTGCAATATGATAAACCTTAGTTGCATGAATTGATGTACTGCTTATGGGATAATAATTTGACTCGGTGGGTAAATATGGAATAAGGATAGTAATTATCCAGATCTCAGCGCCCAGTATAGGTCAAAATATATGGAGACCGACACTTCTGTTTTCAATTGAAACTTTTTTGTTTAAATTAGTACTGTCAACAGAAAAATAAAATAAATATCAGAAGTCACTATATAAGATTATGGTATGGATGCCCATTGCAGGCCTTATTTTTTGACGCGAACGCTCGTTCAGGTTACGTGAAGGTTACGCAAATCGTAATTTACGCGAACGGTCACCGTTCACGTGGGGCGAATTTTATCTGCTAGCTTATTTTCATAAGTCGGCAGTGTCTGTCTGCACAAACTGGAAATAAAATAAGTGGCGACAGTTATATTTGCGCGTATACCGTGCACTTTCTCTTTCTCCTATTGTCGACTGGCAGGCTAATTTACACGGCCGTGGTTGTTTGATAAATCATGAATTGCTTATGGCCTGGTTAAATTCTTTGTGTCTGAGTGGTTTCGTTTTCACTGGCCAGACAATTACGCATGCCCAGATGGAAATAGGTCAGCACTGCCATTTACAGCATGTTGACCTCAACACGTGCTGCCAGCACCGGGCGATCTCAATCATGAAGTCTGGTGATCACGGGGGGGTGGAAAGACCGTCGCATGCAAATTACAACACCATCATTCTTGGGTTTTGTATTCGAATGAACCGTTACCTTATTCTTATGTCATTGAAATAATGCCACCGTTTTGACGGGTATAAAATATTCATATGATCAAATAAATATGAACTCGTATACAGCTTTGTTACACCTTTCACCCCTGTTGATTTTGCCAAGTGACTCAAGTGAGTCTATCCCGGCCAGTGTGGTTCATGTCCAAAAACAATGAAAACTGTGGGGGAGATGGATTGTAGTTAAGTTTCTCCGTAAATCAAATAGCATTTCGTTGGTATTTGTTCTCTTATGAACAGTAAGATAATCTTTATTCTTTTCACACTAGTGTAATGTTCTCATGGTTTCGGGAGAATAAATATCTTTTTGTTTGAACAATGGGAAAACAGTTAATTGTGTATGCGTGCAGTTTCACCCCTGGAGTCAAAATCAGAATGGGACAGACATAAGCCTCATGGCAAACTGATGATACGGACTAGAGCGGGTTTACAGATTGGATTTACAGCTGTTCTATTAGAAATTAAGCATAGATTCCGTCGGTTTATAAATGGTATGGCAATTAATCATTAGTGAATACACAATAGTCGTGTGACGGGAAAATATCACGATGTGGCTGTCAAGTGTCGTACTGTCCATGTCAAGCAGTTTGAATTTGCCACAATTACCGGGGCAAGAGAGAGCAGCGGCATTACGTCAGCGTGGTCGGCAGTTATTTTTTTCTCGTATATTGTTCGTGTCCTTGAGCAAATGGTAATATGTATTAAATTTACGTAACCTTTCACGTAACCGATCGGTTACGCGGCGAACTTGGTGCGTAACCGAACGATCGGTTACGTACGCAAAAAATCACGCGAACGGTAAATCGTTCACGCCAGATTTTGGAAAAATAAGGCCTGCATTGACAAACGGCATCCCTTCTCTCGGACTACCACAGAAATGATAGGGAAATAGAGAAGAAATAACCATAAAATTGGATATTTAGGTAAAGAGCGTAGATTTTAACCAACATTTACGATGACTTGTAAATCACTCGGTCTCGCCTAAATACAAAAAAATTGGTAGTCACACCCTCATTTTTGGCTATTTTCCTTTTATTTCCATGTCATTTCTAATAAATGGGGATGGTTGTCATGGTTATAGTTTAGTCGGCTGTTAAATGTGTAAAGCCAGATAGATACTTTATCGTTTTATGTCGCTAGGAGTGGCAATGCTTGAGATTTAATCAAATGAGACTCATACGTATTCACACACATGCACGCCCAGAGAAGATTAATACACGTTAATACGGTTCATTGACCCAATATGCACAATTACACACACTGATTTGGAACATTAAACCCCACATTCTCAAGTATCCATTTGAATATTATGATTAATGCACAATTCATGAAATAAAACACACGCAGATATGATTAAGGCGCAACAAACAATATAAACAGCGAAAGAAGCCCATGTATATACATTCTTAGTACAGAATAATCAGCCTCTTAGTTAATTATCTGTATAGGATTAGATTTTAACCCTACCAGGCCTAGGGAGAGGGGGAGGGGGGAGGGTGGCATTATAGCCCCCTACCATCTAAAAAAATGAGACCTGATACTGATACAGTAATGTTCCCGAGGGACCTGTAAATGGCGTATACACATCCCGCCTAGTAGCACTGGCCAGATCATTTGACTATCTCACAAGGCGTTATTGAAGAAAGCTAAAAAAAAACGCATGTACTGAAAGTTTCGCAAATCTAGCGAAACATGGTACACCGTGATTGTACAAAAAAGCGTAGCATGCAATATATTATTGGCTTTAGGTTTCTTAGCACCTCTTTACGCTATATGTGACACTTTTTGGTTGATACCTATGTTATCATGGCAACGGGGAAATATGGCCATTTCGCAACATTGGGATATCCAAGACTGTGAAATAAATATATAGTCTTGCCATATGTGTGAGCACTATAAAGCATATGTTTTGGCCATTGTTGCCAAATGACAAGATCGAAAATTTGGAAAAAATCGAATTGATCACCAATAATAATAATTGTTTTTGAATTTATGCACCATAGTAATCCGTTCTCATTCAGCTACCACAATAACATACAATACTTCTCAGAGAAATATATATTGTGAAAGTATTTACCTTGGAAACTTGCCTCGACCGGTATTGGCCTTCAGAGGGTAATTATGCGGCAATTCTTCATGGGATGCATGGGATGGCCGTACGATTTTACAGCGGAAAAGTCGGCTTTGATTCATTGAGTAGAGACATCAAGACTACCGTATCTATCGTTTCGTGTCGTCTGGATCATAAATATGTAGTGTTGCATATCACTATGGGAGGAACGAAAGCAATAACGTCTAATTTCGCTTGACCCGAAGCTTTGCACCGTATAAACCCCATGCATTTCAAGATCATATCCTGGCGTTCATAGGAACTGCCACGACTAACGCATTGTCAATTATTGCCAAAACAATTTTCAGATTTGTCCACCAGGTGTCGACACCAGTAGGCCTATGCAGAAGCAGGCGAACTACAACCCAGGGAACATATTCTGGCATGATATCTGCATACCAAATTGGAGAAGAATCCGATGAAGAGGGGGAGGGGCAAGTGGGGGGGGGGGGTAAGCGATCGTGTGAACGTAAAAAAAATATCTCTAGTACGGACGGGAGAAAAAATAAAAAATAATCCAAATACGATGAATGAAGAAAAAACAATTCGTAAAGAATTCAAGTGTGTCCTTATTAGCTACCACGCTGTTTAATAGTGTTGTTAATGTCAGTACATGCAGCGGAGTAAACATCGGAAACCGTTGGAAATTGTCCACAGTTGTCCAACATATTTCATTATATACTCCAAAACTGTAAACAGTTAAAATAACCCATATAAGTAACTTGAGTGATATTTAAGGACGGTTTTCGGATGTGTATTCATAAAAAAAATTATAGGCCTATGTCGCCATTGGAATTTCAAAATTGGACCACGGAATCGAAGGAGAGGATTTGTGGGGATTTCTTTAGCACGTGTCATAAACGAGTCAACCAACGAAAGAAGAAAGTTGATGTAGTTCCCATGCTTTCTAAATGTTAGTAAGGGGCCCTTAGTGAGCTTCCAAAAATGGCACCAATGGGGATCGCCAGTCACACTAGGAGGCGCTAGTGCTCCAACGGGTAAGGAAGATGTGGTGTCATAAAACGAACAGTTATGACGTCGTTACATTATGACGTTGCCTTTGTGACGTCCAGAAAAACGATATGGATATGCGCCATTTACCTCTTGGTTCACGTAGCCACGTGGCGTCAGTTCGACCTGGCGAACACCGTTACTGTCCAAACCAGTCTGCTTGCAAGCTGGTGAAGATTGCTCCAATCGATATCCGGCGAACTGAAGAATGCTCTCCACAACAGGGTTGTTTCGACGCACACAGAAGAGCTCAGAATCCGCTAGAGTTGCGTCCCATCTTGCAGACAAGCAATTTATACGAGAGTGACTGGAATGTAAATAATGAATCTCACAAAACGAGGAACGCAAAATTATAACTTGGTGGAACAGAGAACAGAGAATT
>JAVTVY010003416.1:0-33110 GCA_036873755.1 Hanleya hanleyi
TTTTTTCATGATCCTTCAGGCTCCCTTGATGTGAATAGCTATATGGACAGAGTGAGCATTTATATGGCTTTTCACCAGTATGTGTTCTTTCATGTTTCTTTAGGTTTACTTTTTGTGAACAGCTATATGGACAGAGTGAGCATTTGTATGGCTTTTCACCAGTGTGTGTTATTTCATGATTTCTTATGTCTCCTTTCTTTGAAAAGCTATTTAGACAGAGCGAACATTTGTATGGCTTTTCACAAGTATGAACTCTGTCAGCTGTCGTTCTTCCTGTATTGTCCGTTTCTGGATTCCAAAATTTCAAGGATTCGTTGGGCAGTTTTGTCGTCTCTGCTGTCTTGACTTTTATCACATACATGGCCACAGGAAAAGGTCTATCAGAGAGGAAATCATCGACACGTGTCTGCTCGTCATCAAAACACTTCTTGACAAAAGACTAAATCAAACAGAAAACATAACCTGCCTTATTTTTATATCAACACTTCTTTCCACTTCAATACGGTCAGTTATTAAATATATCTTCGAAAATCTGTTTGTGAATTTAATATAAACTTGTAGCATACTCCACCATGAGTCTTTAGAACCGTATCTAAAAGTTGTTGCATGCGATTAAAACTAGATCTCAAAACAAGCTGGGGAGATAGCAGGTTCTCCGCCAAGTAGCCTGTTTGAGAGCATACAGCAATAGGCTTCAAATATCTCCTTAAATGTAACTCGGAAAGTGGATATGTGTATGTGGAAAGGGACATTTATCTCGAATTGTTGAGACAAATTGAGGAGGTTTGGGAAGCAGTGATGAATAGTGTAACACTGGAATGTAAGTCTGCAGTTGTTTATGGAATTTTGGATGGTGAAGCTTATAAATCGATGGGTGGTATAGATCGCAAGATATCGCATTCACAACACAGATGGGTACAATATGGGAGTGTGAAATCCAAGACGGTCAATGGCAGTCATATTGGATTACATACTACTTCAATGAAAATCAACACCAATGGCCGTCTACTGATGTGAAACAATTTCTCAAGTTTGAAGTCAATTGGACAAGTTGTTCTCAAGATACCGCGTTTACAAGATACAGGACGGAAGGAATCCAAGATGGTCAATGGCAGCCATCTTGGATTACATACCGTGAAGCGCCTTATCAAGTTTGAAGTCAATTTGTTGAGTTGTTCCCAAGATATCGTGTTCACAAGATGCAGGATGGACGGAATTCAAGATGGTCAATGGCAACCATCTTGAATTACATACTACCTCAATAAAAATCAGTACCAATGGCTATCTAACTGATGTGAAGCATCTTCTCCAGTTTCAAGTCGGTTGGCCAAATTGTTCTCAAGATATCGCGCTCACAAGACGCGGGACGGACGGAACCCAATATGGCCAATGACAGCCATCTCAGAATACGTACCTTAGTGAAAATCAATACAAAATGACCGTCTAACTGATGTGAAGCACCTTCTCAAGTTTGAAGTCAATTGGGCGAACTGTTCTCGAGATATCGCGTTCACAAGCCGTGGGACGGACGGACGGATGGAAGGACGGACGCCCGGATGGACGGACGGCTAGCATTTCCAAGTCCTCCCACCATTTCGTGGCGAAAGACAATAACGCTCCCTGTCTCGCATGTCGATGAATTCACATGTTTAAGATCCCGGCACAAGAACCGGATTTCTGTGTACGGTATATGCAAAAGTCATCTTCTATATTTTATCTCGATTCATCGGATCAATATTTTATTCTCTAGAAACCGTGATGATATTCTGTTAAGATTAATAGAATTTAGATATATCGATCAATTCCAGTAGATATTTCTCTCTTCACGAGGTCAACCTATCATTTCCACGTAGTTGTGACCCAAGCTTGACGTTTTAGACATAAATTGGTCAGTTCTCAGAACATGAAAACGAGAGTGTTGATGCCCGATCTTCATAAGTGACAAGTAGAATGGGGAGCGGCTTTTGTAGATCTCGTTTTAATCTAATCAACAACTGTGTTTCACGGCTTACCAGTAATTGTTCACATGGATCATGCTCAACACCACCTCCTTGTTCTTCCACCGCATACTGAGCTGTTGGTTCTGTCTTCACTGTTACATCTGCCGCTTCCATAGATTCACTTGCAGAATGCCCGTAAGTTATCCCATCATCTTGTACCAAAGATCCTGTCGCTTGATCAAGAGGTTCCAGTTTTACTGATAAGTCTTCCATTGTCCTCTCAATTATCACAGATAATTTAGTTCCACTGAAATAAAAACACAACAATCATCTTTTATTAGTGGCTTAAAGGAGAAATATTCGGTAATTCAGTTTAAACGTCAAATATCAACTACTAGATTATTTTACCTAACACTAATATCATCGAAAACTATGAAGCCACAAAAGGGATATGGTGAAAAATAATTCATAGTAAAAAAAAAAATTAAAAAATAATAATAATTAAAAAATCCTTTTTCTTCAGCAGTCCCTCAATTTTTTCGTCTTCTTTAATCAAAACAGTCTTTCCGTGCTGTCACAAGGCGAACATTTTGTTGTTTTTTTCCTTCGCTATATTTTTCTTTCTTGTTTAAATCAACCAATAAAATGTAGCCATATAAAAATATCATTGACCGCACGCTAACAACCTGGACTCCGCGTTAATCAGCCAATGAACATGATGAAATGTAGCCACGTAATCTTTTGACGATTACAGCTCTTCAGAGGAAGAAATTATGTGAGACCATCGTGACACTGTTTAATACTTCAGTGTTGGATGGAAATATGGTAATATACTCTCAGAGCTACTAAACGAAACCCTGAACACTCTTTTTGTTTATATATATTTTTTTATTTATATCTTTTTATTTACAATCGGCATAATAAGTTGTCTATACTATTAAAAGAACCGGCATGAAATGCCCGTCCGTGTGTCTGTCTGTCTCTCTGTCAGAGATAGCGTCCGCTGACACTCTTGAAAGTATTTGAGCCACCAAACTTGGTACACATATACTACACCTACAGGATGGTGCCCTGCAAGCGTCAGATTCGACATTCAGTATCCAGCCATTGTCCAAATTGTTTTTTCCTATGCTCTGAGTATATAAATGAGACGGAGCCACCAAACTTGGAAAACAAATGCTACGTGACAATACCCACAATGACATGATTGTACCACATAAGCATCAGATTCGACAATCAGTAGCTAGCCATCGTCCAAATTGTTTTTCTCTGTGTTCTGCCCTTGTAAGTGGTTTAAAACCGCCAAACTTGGCACACATATAATACGAGACAATGACTACATGATGGTATCATATAAGCGTTAGATTCGACAAAAAGTAGCTAGCCTGAAATATCCGTATTTATATCTCTCACAGATAGCGTCCGTTGACACCCCACCTTCACCACGTCAAGGTTTCTATTTCTGAGCCAAAGGCGCACCCTTGACCAACTTGCATAGCAAACCGCGTTCCGCCCACATTCCAGTGACGTGACCTAGAAAAACTGTGCTGATGGTAAAATACGTTTGAGTTTTACTATCGCTGCTAAACTATTCGCTGATACCGAATGTAAAATATTTAATCCGAACACGCATAACAAAATATTAATGGATAGACCAGTGAAATTTTATAGAAATCCGTGCGTTTCAATCCAATTCAAATCTTTCACTGAGACGGTGAAGACAGATACAATGACATCACGGACCGCCGTTGAAGTTTCAGTGTTTCCTAGGTTTGCCTGGCTTGATGGTAGATGAATGGGTTTATTTTCCGTTCAAATAGATTTTGTTTTAAACCATGTTTCCTTTATATTTATTAATGTTCATGGTAGTTAAAAGAGTTCATGTTCATCTGCCACTGGGTATCACACAAGCTATGGTGTTTTCGAATCTGTTGTCACGGTCGCCATGGTCGCGGTACTTAAGTGATCTGATTGGTCAATGTGCAGGATGTTGCTTTTGCTGATTGGCTGACATCTACCGCTGTGTTGTCGTTGATCGCGATACATTGCCCAAGCGCACCAGGGGTTATATCTAGCATAGAGATACCCCTGGTTTTAGCGAGAATGTTGACACCCTTGCAAGTGGTTTAGAGCCACCAACCTAGGGACACAAATAATACACCTACAGGATGGTGCCCTGCAAGCGTCAGATTCGACAATCAGTAGCTAGTCATTGTCCAAATTGGTTTCCCCTATGTTCTAAGCATATAATTATGACCACAAATGGTGCGAGACAATACCTACATGTACATGAAGTTAAAATATGCGTCAGATTCGACAGTCAGTAGCTAACCGTCGTCCAAATTGTTTTCCCCTTATTCTGCCACTGCGAGTGGTTTTGGGCTACCAAGCTTGGTACACGTATACTACGAGGCAATGCCTATATATGATGATACCATATGATCAACACATTCGGCATTCAGTGGTTAGCCATCGTCCAAAAAAAAATTCCCTATGTTCTGAGTATATAAATACGACTGACTAAATGGAACCATTCGATGGTGTACCTGTACAGAGGCTGTACATAGTATATACACATAAGCTGAATATAAGCTAAATTAACATTAACATTTATTAATAAACTATTACATAATTACTGGGGAGAAATCTGTGCAGAATTTTAAATTGCAAATTCCATAGAGCGGTGTCCTGTGTTGGGTACAAGAGTTGGCCATCATATAGTTACATTTTCACCTAACGTCTACTCTGGACAAACTTCTCTCTCATTATTGTTCAGAGATTGGGACCAGCCCGGTGGAAACCATCCCGAAGACCCCTACAACAACCTTTGGAACATTTCCTCAAGGAACGCAGCACAGGAGGATATATGGGAGAGGGCGGTTCTCTTTCATAATTGTTTAGTCTTCCATTCATTCAGGATGTTCCTAAGTAATCTTAAATAATTCAAAAATGTGCTATTCAAACTTAATTTAATTTTACTTCGTTAAAGTTACACAACTCTCGTTGTTCATTTAAAAGATCTTCAAAGTGATTCAAACGTTTGCTGGCCCACTGTTGGATACAAAGGATTGACTTCATAAAATGTGAATTTAACCAGATAGATTCACACTAAAGAGATTATCATCAGTAAATTTAATTTTTCTATCAAAGACTTGCCATGCAGAAAGTACTTCAGATTTTTCAGATTTTCTATCTCCTTTCTTAAATTTCCTCGCCAGTTAAAACACTGTATCCAGAATGGTATGGTACCATAGTGTTGACTACATCTTCACCGTAACGGTACCAAAGCTGTACCAGAGCAGACACACAACCATCGATGGTCCATATGCTATCGTTATGGTGAAGATGTCACTGCTATGGCACCATATCGCTCTGGTCACAATGTTTCCACTGGCAGGGAACTTACATGTGTACCCCTGGTTTTGGCGAGGATGGGTACAGAGAAGAGATGATTGATATCATTTAGTTTATCAGAATTTACTTTGGACACATGGAATAATGAAAAAAAAAACACTCGTGATAATGGAAGATTTGTTGAAGAACACTATTTTTTGATGAAATGAAGGTACATGGTCTGAAAATGAAAAATCATCCATCAGCCAAATTATGATAATTGACATCCGTACAACAATCCATCAAGCTTACTTAAAAGTAAAAGTAGCCTATATCATCCAGTCCTCTCTTGTTATCCTGCTTATTCCTGTGCCATGGATGCAAGTGAAAGCATCCTTTAGCCCTCTTCTGTTGTTGTAATTGAAAGTATCAGTCCTCCATGATTGTAAATGCCAGTGAAATTTTAGAGGAAATTGTATTGTTTTGATTGATTATTTAATTACTCGGACTTGCATAATGTACAAGGCTGTTCCGAAGTCACACGTTACCAGTTGACATATCGATTGAACCCAGGGTTCATACACTTACACTAAAACAAAATTCCAGGAGTTTTCCAGGAGTTTTCCAGGTCAATAATTTCAAATTTCCAGGTATAATTTTATTGCAATTCCAGGAGTTTCCAGGACTTTTTCATGGGTTATTCAAGCATGGTTTTGAAACTACTACGTAAGATCATGATCCTTTATAAAACACTTTCGTTAAAGAAATCTCGAATGGTGAATCCAGTTGCTGATTTTCTCTGTTCAAGTAACTGTTTGTGCTTAACACCCTTGGCGTGACTACGAATGGCAGGCTCCCCCATATTGGAAATATCAAACGTTTTTTGACAAACTTTACACCTGGCGTTGGACTTATCTGCACCCCGTTCCAACCAGGCGGTGTAATTTGGTTGACTGAGCCAGCGCTCGTTGAAGACACATTTTCCAGGGGGCAAAAGTTCACCGAAGCGTGTCAACATTGACGGTAAACAAATTCTGAGCGGGAATTCTAGCAAAAGTGATTGAAGACCACTTTACGGCGAGTACAACTCTTAACCATTGATGTCGCAAACGAACTCAGTGAGTAGTCTCCCTTTATTCAGTTTCCCTTTACGGCAAGTCGCGCACCTGTCACGACAATGAATGTTCGACGACCGGTCACCCAACATGAACAATGATAGTTTCGATTGATTTGATTACAGTTTACGGAGTTTCAACGTATATCATAACATTTGACCAGGCAAAAACGTTCGATTCGTGTGATTTGATTAAAATTAAGGAGTTTCCAGGACTATCACTTTATTTTTTAGGACATTCCAGGACTTTCCAACACTAGAATTAAATTTTAGGAGTTTTAAGGAGTTTCCAGGAGCCGTGCGAACCCTGTGAACCGTTCTTGTGTAACACGGACAGACAACAGTATGCAGCGACAATGTTATCCAACCTTGAATATGCCTTTCTTACTTTTGCCTCGCTGATTATGTATATTCATGAAAACACAGGGAAAAAAACTTTTCAATACCACCCTGAATCCAGGTGTATCGACTGGCAGTGGCATAACTTCTAGTATTAATTCTTCAGTCCTCTCATATTGTTAACGTAAGCGAAAGTATCCTTCGATTGTCTCATTAACTGCTATTGCAAGATAAAGTATGTTTTACAGCTTTAGTCCTCTTGTTATTCATGTGAGCTAGTGTCCCTCATCGGATCTCATGTTTGCTGTATTTGTTTGTTTGTAATGTGGGCACGAATACCATGTATCTAAAATATTATACAATTATTGCATGTTATAGAGTGGGACATCTCGATTTGTCAGCTCGAGACAAGTGATGTACAACAAGCACGCAGCACGAGTTGTACATCAATTGTTGAGAGCTGACAAATCGAGATGTCCCACTAGATAACATGCGATAGTTGTTTTATTATACCGATTGTCATATTTGTATAAAACGGGACTTTATAATCATGTGAATGAGGATGATACGGTGAAATAAGCATATCGTGTTCAACACTGCGAGGACCGTTGTTGATTTCAAAACGCCGTGTCAAGAGCAACTGTTCGACCTCGGCTTGTTTGTCGACTCAATCGCATAATTTGGAAGAGTAACGTTCTCGGTGATCTTACATACCTTTTCAAAAGATGTCGAATTTATTTCATTCAATTCTCAAATCACATTCACCAATTTCTATCACCAACGGGCCGTCGTATACACATCAGGCCGACATATACACATCAGTCTTCCTTTCAGGGAGAAAGGTGGCGTGCGCTATGGGAGAATCTAGCTTAGTCCGACAGATGGAACCGTGGAATAACCGTGGAATAAATGTCATGTCTAATGCTCTACCGTAGTACATGACATTTATCCAATGGTGAGGCAAGATATGACTGCATCATCACTGAACATCACGATTTGTAGAATGACACGTGACAGGCTGTAAACCAATGGAAACATTACAAATTTACATAAGATATAATAAATATAAATATCGCATATCATTTCATACCACACTGAAACGTGATATGTAATAAATCAAATTTAAAATGGGTCTTACTTTAAATTTTATTGATTTCATAATAAAGATAACAGTGTGTGTTCATAACCCATGATCTTCCCTGTGGACAGCTATTAAACTTAGCCATATGAAGTTGTTTGCATATTTTGTAAATAACTTTGGAATGTTTTGCCCGGTGAACTTGAACATCTGCCCGATCTTATTGGAGGCACACACGGGAAACTTCGCAAGTATACAGGACAAATTACAGGAGTCCTTACCATTCTTCAGTTTAGTTTACCGTTAGACTGTTAGATGTGTCGATTCCAAGGGAGGATACGATATCATTACGATTTCTGAGTAGGTAGATCTGATTTCTGAATAATTATCAGAAAGACATGTACATATGGGTATCTTTGTTCAGTTATGGATTATGTCCCTTACTTGTTTGTGTTTTTTTGATGTGTTCTATACAATAAAATTGAATTGAATTGAATTACGGGCCATAACAACAACAACAATTAATCAATACAAAGTAAATTAGATTTCCCCCAGCCGATGTTTTCGGCCAAGCCAATGCGAATTCTCTTAGTTAACACTCTGCAACATGCGTTGGGAGAAAAGTGAGGTCTGCCTCAATCAAGACTTCACAAACCTTGTTGTTGTTGTTGTTGTTCTACTTTACCTGTTAATCCACCGATCTGTATTAGTCCCTGGTGCTGTACAAAGAAAAAACACGAGGCGCTATATCCCCAAATGCTGTTCGTTCTTTAAAGTTTGAGACATCTGGCGGTTGGCGGTGTTCAACCCCTCAATACGTATTCCAATAATACCTTTGACCGAATTTCGAACAATCTGCACAAATTTGCTCGCCGCAACGGATATAGCCGCGCGCTAAACAGTAGCCGAAACGAAAATTAAACCCTATAACTGGAGTGGACACGGATGCCAAAGATATTAATTGCTTCGGACCTTACCTTTCGCCACCCATTCCGGGTTGTTGTTTATTCACTCTTAACTTGATGGGTATTTTCCGGGGGGTGGGGCAGCGAGCCCCTGCCCTCCCCCCCACCTGCCCAATATGAGAGGAGGGGGGAGGGGGTGCAAGGACCACTCCCCCCAATAATTGTAACTGAGTGCCTTGAAATGGGTATGTGTAGGGAACCGTCTGAAATTCCAAAATAGTACCCCCGTCCCCCCGATCACATCTATAGAAGCTCCAAGTAAGGCCGTGTTCACATGTGAAACACTGGAATATGCGATCATGTCTCAACTTCTCCATGCAGTTCGCTCTGTCTAATCAACGAACGGCACAATGTCCATCAATAGTTTGTGTTCATAAAGCACTGCAATTTTTCACTTGGGTGGGTGGGTATAGCTGAAAAAATATCATCGGCGAATTATTTTCGAAGCAACGTGGGGGAAATTTCATTGAAGTACGCCGATTTTTTTGATTTTTTTTTATTATTTTTTATTTTTTTATTTATTTTTTTTTCAGCTCTTATGGGTCGGTTTTATTGCGAGATATGCCATCCCTTTCAAAGTTCTCAGAAGCGCCAAAGTGCGTTAAATCAAGTCTAAAATTCCAAAAGTTGCCGGGGCCAACCTAATGGTGATGGTAAATGAGCCTGCGAAACGGAGCATGCGCTGTGGGGAGGGTGTTACATTTCACGCTTCGCTAAGTCGAGTTACGATGTTGAGAAGTCCTATTTACTCAGCAATTTACACTTAAACTTGGTTTCACAGTTGGTTAACCCCTTTACCTCACAAAACTCAACATAGTTCACAGATCCAGTCTATTATGGGGTTTCACACTTTGCCCGGATCTTGTAGTACTAAAGGTTGTGGGTGCCGTCTGTATCTCCCCTCTGGGATGTGCTGGAGAGGAGGGGGAAGTCACTCTGGTTTCCCTGGATGAGGGCAAATCTACATCCGCAAAACACGGCTCGAGGTTAGGCGTAATTTCAGGGGAAGGCTCTGCAGTTCTTAGTAGATGACGTTTGTTCGTCCGTAGAACGCTGCCTGTTGCTGACTGGACTATATAAGACCTAGGACAGGCATGATGTTCAGTTACTATCGCAGGGTTCCACACACCATTTTGCCTAATAGGCCTACGAACACCATCGTTTTATCGTCTGTGTATCAAAATATATCGACAAAAAACCTGAGACGCCCATTCACTCCTGAGTTAAAGATCAACGACAGATCAATGAGGGTAGGTCAATAGCTCGGCAGTTACATCGAAGTCCGCACTGTCCTGAACAGTGTTGTGAATGATTAATTTATCCAATTGTATGGTCAAATATATAACCGTGCATATCTAGTGATGCTTATACAGAATTGTGAGTGAATATCCAAGTGTTTGGTCAAATATACACTAGATGTTCAGCCTTACTACATTTTGGATTTTGAGGCATTCTCCCATATTTAACATATACGATTTTGGTTCTTGAGCTATTGCCAGAAATTGGCATTGTGAATAGACCTTTCGTGTGGCTAATTTCATTCAGGCTACGTTTGGCAAAATATATATGTAAAAGATTAAAATGTTTACCGTGTTACTTTATTCTCAGGTTGTATACTAGGTGTACATTTTCAACTGCTCACTGAAATGCCATATCTCTTAATTTCTCTGATTCATTCGAAAAAATATCTATGTGATTATTTTATATAGACTGTTATTTAGGGGGCTTATTAATCACTTTTTTCTACGGGTGGAAGGTAAAGAAATCCCCTAATCTGAAGAATTCTTTGAATTTATCCATGGCCATGCGCACTGAAGAACAGTGCACATAGAATCCCGATAGAACTAATACAACGAGCTGTATGATCGAGGCATGTCTCATCACCGTCTGCGACTTATAGACTATATTTATCGCATTTGTGTGT
The DNA here is from genome assembly GCA_036873755.1 of Hanleya hanleyi. NCBI lineage: Eukaryota > Metazoa > Mollusca > Polyplacophora > Lepidopleurida > Hanleyidae > Hanleya > Hanleya hanleyi. The sequence goes on from JAVTVY010003416.1 coordinate 10,694, forward strand.
TGCGATTCACAAACGCGACACGCTGCGCAAATGTCCGTTGCACGTCGCGAATCCTAAGTTAATCTATTGGCAGACGGCGGCGAGAACGTGACCCGAACGTTCGTTGCACTTTATGTTTGAAAATTTCCTTCAAATGCGACCCACCAATGTTACCATTCGCGTCGCACGTCGCGGTATGCAAGTCACCGCTCATGTCTCCTGACTATTATTTCCAGAGCAGAACATCCATTTTGTCACAAATTTGAAAATACTCTGAATAATAGTTCTCACTATCAAGCGTACACAGCATGTAGGTATATTCTAGGCATTCTATCGTAGGTGATAGCAGGAACATAATACATCAGTGGTAAATAAAGCCAAAATTTTGTCGTATTGAGGGTGAAGCTAATTACGTCACCTGGCGTGACATCACGTGACATTGCGATGTCGTCACGGATGACGTCAGGTGACATCACTTACGGGTCTGGGGTCACTTCCGGGCAAAAGGTCATTTCGGAACTAAGTGAAGAATACGCGGCTCTTCGGCACGCAACATTTCGGCACCTTTCTATTACAGGCAAAATTATACCCAAAATTACGATTTTCACATCTTCTTCAAAATATGATTAACATATAAACAGACTTTTCTAAAGGTTACCAAGTTGTAAATTCTTCAACCGCGAACATAAGCGAAATTTTGGCAACTTTTTACACATATGCAGTTGGTTTAGAAAGGCATGGTGTCATAAAGCAAAACCACAAGTATTGAGGTACATAATGTGATCTGTTTATATGTTAAATATATGTTACAGGAAGAATGTGAACATTTCTATTTTTAGCCTAATTTGGCCTGGAAAGAGAGTGCCGAAATGTCACGTGCCGAAATATCGTACTTTTCACTTGGTGCCGGAATGTCGCGCGCCGAGATATCGCGTGACCGAATGTCGCTTACCATAGTGTCGATTGAGTTTGGGCCGTGGGAGTTTTTGTCCATGGGTGCTTTGTCAGTCGGAGTTTTCCGTGGGGGTTTTGTCCCGAACCCATTGAATCCATCAAAACTTTTAATAATTAAGTTATTATCCAGCCAGACTGAATCATGTAGCCACCTTTATACGGATTTGTAATTATAATATAAATAATATAAATAAGGCGATTAGTTGTGGACTAAAAAAAAAATCATATATCAGCATCAATCTAGAAATAAATGTTGTTATCTCATTTGTTTGTCCCTGACCACGTTGCGACTACACTGTGATGCAATGTTCACACTAGAAAGATAAAAGAAACAAAAAACACACTGTGTTTGATAAACACGAACTTGGGTCAGTTATCATCGCTCGTGGTTACAAATGTATTTAATTGTCATAATGCATAAGCAAAGTCACTCCGAATAAAGTTAACAAACGCATATTGACAGTCTCAATATTCCGACAAAGTTATATTGTCATCATCAGGAGAAATGTGGCATTTTCATACATAGCTACAGAATAAATACAGTTGCTGAGAAGATAACATGCTGAGCGGTTACAGTGGTTAGACAGAGAATACACTAACATTCCCTGACGGGTGTCCGGGCAATCAGGATTAAAAGAACAATGAATGATTACTGACAAATAGCACAACCATAGAAAAACGGTTAACAGTTAAGATAAACAGTTTAGTTTCAGATCCACCGAAGCGAAGGACCACACTCGCTTCGGTGGATCAAGAAAAAGATTTAGGAGTGATTTTCGAGTCAAGTTTGAAATTTGATCTCCACATAGCTGAGTGCGTCAAGAAAGCAAATCGGATGCTTGGACTGATCTGGCACCATTTCCGCGATTTGGATTCGGTTAGTTTCACCCTTCTCTACAAGTCCCTGGTGCGCCCTCATTTGGAGTATTCCAGCCCTGTCTGGAATTCATATTTAGTGAAGCACATTAGGTTACTGGAGGGGGTCCAGCGCAGAGCAACCAGGATGATCCACGATCTTCAGGATTTACAGTATCCAGACAGATTAAGGAAGCTTGGCCTTCCTACTTTAGAGTACAGACGACTTCGTCAGGACATGATCCAGACATTCAAGATTCTCAGGCACTTTGACAACATTGATCCAGAAACATTTTTTGTGAGATTATCGCTGCCAACCAGAGGCCATGATTTGAAGTTATTTAAACCCCGTGCACGCCTTAATGTTCGCAAGTACTTTTTTAGCCACCGAGTTGTGTCAAACTGGAACAGTCTCCCCCAGAGCATAGTGAATGCTCCTTCCATCAACGCCTTCAAATCTGGACTCAACGTCACATGGAAAAACCATGTACTGAAATTTGTACCATCGTGTATGTAAGGGACACCGGCCCACCCCCCGCACCCTGCGCATACATAGATGACAGTTTCAAGACGGGTCTAACAAGCATTTTATGCTTTCCTAACGACCCTAGGATCAGGTAAATTCAGGTAAAAGCATTCAAAAACTATACTGTCTTCATCGTCAGGTAGTGACTGACTACCTGCCTTATGTAAAGTCTGATCTGCTCAGAGCAGTTCAAACTGTGCATAGTCCTAGCGCCAACTTGTGAATATATACCAAGTGGGTGAAGAAAACAAGTTACAGAGTAATCATGTATAGTAAACACGTCATGTTTAGCTGCTTGGTATATACTCACAAATAGGCGGCTTTGAGCCTACTAGTAAAGCAACATGACTCTAAATATATTATCAGAGTCATGCTATGCGATCCAAGACGAATCACTGACAAAAATAAAATGAATCTTTATTATGTAATAAATAAAACGTTAGCCCCAATATCAAGACTGACTTACATCTTTTAAAGGAATAGACAACCTTTGATAAACGTATATTGCAAATGAAAAGAACAATTTCAGGAGTGTCCAAAACCATTTTTATTTCAATTTTGCAATTTTTTCCAACCGGGTAAGAAGCCGTTAATGATAAATTCTGTGGCTTGTAAGGCCGCCGCCATTACGGCAAGTTTAGTGACGTCACTGGGCCACAGAACACTGCAGTGAACTGGGAGGACACGCACAGTTTGCCTTGCACTGGAATAATCCCAGCCCGATAGGCCAGCAGGTGTGGCTATACATTCTTGTATTCTGTAACCTGCAAATACCAGCTAATGTTTGTACAATAACAATGATCTTATCCTTGTTGTTGAGAAATCGGGTTTGATCTGTCGGCCAGTCCAGACTGTCTAAGTGTCAAAAAACACAGCATCAAGTTGTCTGATAAAATATATGCTTTCGTTATTTTCCAATACTTTTCAGCTGATGACTACGCCAACATGCGTCAACATAATTAGGCAGTAAAACTGACTGAGATTGTTTAATGTAACCGAGAATGAGAATAATCTGATTTCTGTTTTACCAATTCAAAGAATCGAGCCTCAACAAAGACCGGCACGGGAAAACGAAACTAAATCTGCCTCAGCTGGAGGGCCATTTCTCCGGGCAAAGATTGTCCGGAGATTTTTCTCACCGTTGAACTGTTGCCGAAAGAAACTGTTCAGCATGACACGGCCGTGAAACACCCACCCAAATATCTAGCATGCGAGAAAATTTACCTGAGAAAGTTTATGGAATAAATCCTTGTCAGCTAATGTCAGCACCTGCACATGTGCTCGTCTGATCGTTTCCTAACAGGACATCTCACAGCAGAGCCGACTAAACGAAATCGGCGACCCGGCCGGCTTTTACGGTACATACATCCTCGACCGATTTCTACGGTAGATCGTCTTCAATGGGCTCGAACACGCCGGACACTTCTTGTTTCCCTCGACACTGCTCCCAAGCAGCGTAGATGAAAGCACGGTTTGGCCCAGCCAGCCATTGTCATCAGTCAGGTTGAAAATCCCGGAAATGCAAGGCGTCGGACCCTTGGAAAAAGTTGAAAATCACTTGCTGCCATGTTTGCTGTCTTACAGCAGAGCGGCCCAATGACGTCATGAGCTAGTTGTCACGTGGATATCACTCCGCCGCTCATTGGTTAGACCATAAGGATGGCATAAAGATGGTGGCTCCTTTCATTCAACACATCTGGCCATTTTCCCAATGTTTGGGAGTATTTTTCTTCGTTACAAAGAATCTCAAAAATAGGAAAAAAATATTTTTGGGCTCTGTTTGGATTGTTCTTTCAGTCGCAGTTTACGTTTGCCAAATGTTGTCTATTCCTTCAAATGAGATAAAATATCATTTTACGCACATTTAATTAATTTACATTTGGATTTTTAGTTTTTGTAATAACGGGGGAGGAGCTTTGGTCCTTTTTTGTGAAAGAGCCGAAATTGGGTCCCAAATCATCACTGGATGAAACCCTGCTCCGGAAAATAGGACTTCATTTCAAAAAGTCTAGAACCATTTTAGGGAGATTTTCACAAATAATTTCACTCAACAATTTCTCATTCTGCTGTTAAAAGAAATTCTTTTTTTTTTATGTCAATGATGTCAATAAAATTGAATAGGGAAAAGGCCGTTCTATCCATTAATTGCGAAGAAAACTCGCTCTGGAAATTACTAAAAATGTTCTTCTGGGTACATTTTCTGAAATCTTCGTATAATAAACCCAACATGAAACATGATATACATACAAAAGAAATATTTTTGGTTTTATTTTCAGTACAATTATATAAAGGATGTGTGATGTTTACATACGAAAAACTCCTGTGTGTGCGGCGGTAATGAAGTAGCTTTTTTGTTTGTTTTTTTTTTCAATCCAAAACCTGCAAACACATATTTTGCTTGAAGAATATGTCATGGTAATATACAAATATATTCTCTGCATTATCCGAAAAGAAAAACACGGAAAGTATGAACAATAATGCCAAGAGAGACGGCTAATAAATAACGACAGAAACAGACAGAACCATTCGTACATGTCATCACAACATATCAGGCAGTGAAGTCTATATTTAAGACAGGAACGCAACTTGGCTGGATGGTCCTTTAAGCTCATCATACTCATATTCACTGGGTGAAATGTACTGGTTTCCAAAAATGCGGATTCTTGGCGGAAACCAGTTGGAAACTGTAACACCCCATTTCCAGCCTGTTTCCGTGATGCGGAAACCAGTGGAAACAGGTGTTTTTGTTTCCGCCAAGAATCCGGTGCACGGAAACTGGACAGAAACCTGTTGTTAAGTTTCCGCCCAAATTACGCTTCACCGGAAACGGGTGGGAAACTGATGTTAGTTTCCGCTCTGTTTCCAATGCATCGGAAATGGAGCGGAAATGGACCGGAAACTGCTATCAAGTTTCTAGCCTGTTTCCGGTTGCGCAGAAACAGGTCGGAAACTGACATAGGTTTCCGCTAAGATTCCAGTGCACGGAGACTGGACGGAAAGCTGTCCTTAAATTTCCGCCCAGATTACGCTTCAGCGGAAACGGGTGGGAAACTGATGTTAGTTTCCGCTCTGTTTCCAATGCATCGGAAATGGAGCGGAAATGGACCGGAAACTGCTATCAAGTTTCTAGCCTGTTTCCGGTTGCGCAGAAACAGGTCGGAAACTGACATAGGTTTCCGCTAAGATTCCGGTGCACGGAGACTGGACGGAAAGCTGTCCTTAAATTTCCGCCCAGATTACGCTTCAGCGGAAACGGGTGGGAAACTGATGTTAGTTTCCGGTCTGTTTCCAATGCATTGGAAATGGACTGAAAACTGGTGCTGGAGTTTCAGACCTGTTTCCGCTCGAGCAGAAACAGCTCGGAAACCAACGCGAGTTTCCCCCATGTTTCCAATCCAGCGGAAATAGACTGGAAACTGCTATTCAAGTTTCCAGCCGGTTTCCGCTTGAGCAGAAACAGATCAGAAACTGACCTAGGTTTCCGCCCAGATTCCGGTACATGGAAACTGGACAAAAACTGATGTCAGTTTCCGCTCTGTTTCCAATGCAGCGGAAATGGACCGGAAACTGCTATTAAGTTTCTAGCCTGTTTCCGGTTGCGCAGAAACAGGTCGGAAACTGACATACGTTTCCGCTAAGATTCCGGTGCACGGAGACTGGACGGAAAGCTGTCCTTAAATTTACAATGAACAATATACCAAGAATTTCTACAAGAGTATCAGAGGAGCAGTTTTGAGCTCACGTCAATTAAGGAACTAGAGGTTCCGCTTTGACCCTTGGGTTGTCGCTCCGGCATGAAGCCTATGCTGGTTGTTTTCCCCCAACCTCCCACCTTGCGTTGAGTGGGCGCATTATTTAAGGGAAAGTGCTATAAAATTAATGTAGAAATAAGTGTCAAGTAGTTCTCCTGATATCTTGCCAACAAGGTCTGTATATACATGTACAATTAGATGAATGGATGGACGGACAATGGACAAGGATAGATGCACGCACAAACCAAAATCTAATCAAATGAGGGGGCTATTCCAATGAACCTTCCAAGTTTGGTGAAATTCTGTTCAGTAGTTCTCAAGATATCTTGCAGACAAGGCCTGTATATACTGTATACATGTACATGTACATGAAGATGGACAGACGGACGGACGGACGATGGACACGGATGAATGCACACACACACCAAAACCTAATCAAATGAGAGGCTATGCCAATGAAGCTTCCATCTAAGTTTGGTGAAATTCCGTCCAGTAGTTTCAAGATATTTTGCAGACAAGGCCTGTATATACATGTACAAGTAGATGGACAGATACCGAACACGGACGAATGCACGCACACACACCAAAACCTAATCAAATGCGGGGGCTATCCCACTGAAGCTTCTGTCAAAGGTTGGTGAAATTCCGTCCAATAGTTCTCAAGATATCTTGCAGACAAGGCCTGTATATACATGTACAAGTAGATGGATGGACGGACACGGATGAATGCATACACACATACACCAAAACCTAATCAAATGACGGGGCTATCCCACTAAAGCTTCCATCCAAGTTTGGTGAAATTCCGTCCAGTAGTTCTCAAGATATCTTGCAGACAAGGCCTGTATGTACAAGTAGATGGATGGATGGACGGACACCGGGCACGGATGAATGCAGACACACACACCAAAACCTAATCAAATGACGGGGCTATCCCAATGAAGCTTCTATCCAAGTTTCAGGGAATTCCGTCCAGTAGTTCTCAAGATATCTTGCCGACAAGGCCTGTATATACATGTACCAGTAGATGGACAGACGGATGGACACCGGACACGGATGAATGCACACATACACACCAAACCCTAATTAACTGGGGGCTATCCCAATGAAGCTTCCATCCAAGTTTGGTGAAATTCCATCCAGTTGTTCTCAAGATATCTTGCAGACAAGGCCTGTATATACATGTACCAGTAGATGGACGGACGGACGGACACCGGACACGGATGAATGCACACACACACACCAAAACCTAATCAAATGGGGGGGGGGGGGCTATCCCAATGAAGTTCCATCCAAGTTTGGTGAAATTCCATCCAGTAGTTCTCAAGATATCTTGCAGACAAGGTAAGGGGACGGACAGACAGACAGACAGACAGACATTCAACATAACTATTAAATCGATGAGCCATGTGTATATTAGGCCTAATTGTTACCCGTAGGCCCGCTGTTTATTTTGCATAGGCCTATGCCCTACAACATCTGTACATGAATATTGAGTCTGCAATAATGTAGACTCTATTATTATATCTGGTTTGTAAATTGAGGTCTTAAGAAAATAAATAAAGACACGATAGACGTTGGACTAATTAGGTAATTTTGTGGCTAACTTTGTTATGATACTGTCCTGTATATGTATTTTAGTCCACTATGCCTGTTAAACTTCCATTGTTTGCCAGAATAATTTCTTAAGGCCTTTGTGCTGGCATCCATTTAGGCACTCAAAGTATAACAAAGATACAAGCTTGAGCTCCCATGTGCACAGCAATATTGAAACATATTTCCAAGAAATGCTTCGCCCATGTCGAAGAGATTTTAGAAAGCAACACAGTTATATATTAACTAATCAAATTATTTAACATTTACAGTACCGTATAATGGGAAATATATTGAACATTTGTTTTTTAATTCTCCAAAAGTATTTTGGGGATGAATATTCACTATACCTGTCAGATAAGCATTTAAACCAAAGTCATTGTATCAAGCCAGTGACTGCAGTCTATTCAGGAAACATGTCTTTGAAACGTAAATGAGTGGCACGCTGCCTCTGACAATCTTGACTGGCAGAAACTTTTGTTTGGGGCTTTGAGTATTTGCATACAAATTGGGATCTGGATTCTACAGGTGACCTGCATTTACAAGCCCATTGCATTGATTCCTTCAGTGTTTCCCAGTTCTTTGGCTTTGGAAGAATATTTGCATATGAACTTGGGTGTACATGCTTTAGCCTGCAAGACCTTGCCACCCTAGCTCCGGTGTAGCCTTGCTCCATACTACGTGAGAACAACGCTACGGCTGTAAACCAGTCACCAGATCGAGTTGTTGGGAAATTGCCGTACGGGCAATATTTGCCGAACCAATTGACCATAACCAATAAAATAATTCGATTCTATGTCCACTTACCTTTCATAAAAATCCTTGTTTATGAGTGACCGTCCGTTTTTAGCTTGGCAAGAGATCGAAACTTGGACGAGGGGAGTTAAACTGTCCATGTAAAACTTGTCGATGTAAAGATGGCGGAGATGTGGACAGTTTAACCGAATCGAATTATTTTATTGGTTATGGTCAATTGGTTCGGCAAATATTGCCCGTACGGCAATTTCCCAACAACTCGATCTGGTGACTGGTTTACAGCCGTAGCGTTGTTCTCACGTAGTATGGAACAAGGCTACACCGGAGCTATTGCCACCGTCTGTAACTGAACAGTGGGACTTTCTCCACCACAGATACCATGAGCACAAAGGCTGGGCAATTCTATTTGAACAATTTAGGTGTTTTCACTATCATGTGTGCAAAATGCAATGTCTATATGGAGAATTGAAGAAAACAGGTTTTCTAAATTGTGAGAATTATCCATCATATCTTTGGTGTTATGCTGTTTTGCAATGCAAGGTTTTAATCAAAACAGTCTCTTGTCATATTATACAACTTCGACATGGGCGAGAAATTTTGTGCAAATATATTCTAGTATTACTGCTATAAATGGAAAGAAATGCTTGTCAAGATGAGGTTGCAAGGATGGATGCCAGTACAAAGGAAGCGACAGAACCAGGTGAGTAGGCTAACCGATCAATTCAAATTTCATTTTCAGGTTTACAGTCTTTCGTTTTTGAGGTGCGCGAGTGTGATCACGCACCACAGCGCGCCTGATTTTATTCTCAGGGGCGTGATAAATCGCGCACGCCGAGAACGGTACAAAAGAACAAAAATATCTGCTCCTGTGGTTGTTGTTGTGAGTCAGACGACAGAACGGAGAACTCTTTTTTCGTTTGTGGTAGATTTAGTGGCCTGCAGTCAATCGAAAATGCTAACTTGAACTCTAGTCCGGAATCCGTATTTCTCGTGGTTTTCAATATACTGCTCTAAATGACAATTTACGTCAAAAACATTTCCTACCGTACACATACATGATTATCTATAATCTAAAACCAATTTGATTTCTTTTAATTAAATAAATTGTACCATATTACATTGATCGCATTCAACTTTATCAAAAATGTGTTTCGGTCCGTTTCCGAGTAAAAATTTGTAACGCACCCAGTTCATCCGCCATTTTTGATTTTGAACTATATTGAATTACGCAAATGAACTTTAATTTGGACTGAAATTGGATGATCCTTCTATACAATTTGTTATGGCCATCGGTAAAGGAAATAGTGTACAATTGGCAACTTTTTAAACGTGGAATACAGGCGGGTTGATCGACTATGACACAGAAGATCGATGGTCGAGAGATGCTTTGTGTGCCAAACACGGAGACAGACTGTTAAAGGACAAGCCCTGAAAGATATTGACAGATACGTGAGTGGTACAAATTTTGTGTCCAAGTATACAGTTAGCAGACATTTCTCGTCTAAAGTAGCTATGCTACATGAATTTCACAAAAGACTTGAATACACTAAAACTATATATTTTATTAATCCTTGGATTGGAAGTAGCACAATGGAAAAACATAAATGTCGTCTGGTTCAGTTGCATACCGGGGGAACACAAGTCACTCAAGGGCAAATAACTCTCGCCGCTACTTTCTGGAAAAAAGGAAAAAGATGACCCCATCTAAGAAAATTAACTTAAGAATTCATTTGGAATAATTTTTTAAACCTACACATCATCATAAGTGTACAACTCGGTGATTAAGAATGAAAGAAACTAAATTTGAATAAGGGCATTTAGTTCATTGAAGCGAATGCACTTAAAGCGATATACAAAAGCGTATTTTCTGTCAGAACATTCCCGCCGTTTAATGACATGAGCTGAACAGGGTATTTGCGCATCGCAAGACAACCTTTTCTTTGTCTGGGAAGCACTGATAGTGAAAGTACACAGCTTCAAAATAACACTTGTCGGCCAATTTTAATCCCAGAAACAGGCCATAATGCTCACAAAGATAACAAATATGCGACTGATCGATGTTACAGATGCGTATTATACTTTTAGGTTGCATTTTATTATACTTACCGTCAATATTTCAACCTCGCCGCCTGGTCCATGTGTCTTCAGTCTCTAAACTGCGAAATACGCGCAATTTAAGACCCCGTTCTCATAACCGTCGCACCTTTACGTCACCTCTCATTTGATTTAATATGGTAAATCTACGTAAAAGAAGAGCACTGTGTCCCGGGTTGATGGGGTCATTGTTGTCTGTATCGCCTGTATCGGGTAGGCTAGCACATGTGAGACTGGAAGGCCTCTCTCCAGACATGATTTACAATATATGCAAATAGTGAATTATTCTTTAGAATTTAGAATTACATGTATTCCATAATCTCTGATCTTGTCAGAATATATTTTTTAATACCGGTATGTAGCTTGCCTTCTGCATAATTTGGCCTCGTGTAGTGAAAGTAAAATGTATGTGACACATGTGTAATGTTAATTTCAGATGATCCCTAGTCGGCTCCAGGAACTATTCCATGTTTCACTGGTACAGCAGTGCCATTACAGCTCATGCATCCGTTAACATCACTGGGTAAACCGATATTGATGAGTTTGTTTTTTTTTCATTTTCTTAATCTTTCTGGGTTAATTTTTTATTGAAAAGAAAGTTGAAATTTACCAGTGTGGAATAGGCCCATGGTCATGTATAAAGTTTTGAGCAGTTTGTAAAGCAGGCTAGGATTCCAGGAACACAACACAGCTTATAAACACTGCTGACAGAGTATTGTTGGTATTCATTTCCTATACTGTTGACATTGGTCGTCACATACAGTTGCCATTGATGATTGGAGATCATGTCAGATGATCACTTTCAGGTTTGCCATGTTCAAATATGTGGTAGATTATCTGCAGAACATACATGAATTTCTTCAACGTATATTCCTTTTTTCATTCCGTATTTTAGGAATGTGGTGGAGAAATGAAGAGGTGGAACATCCGTGGAGGGTTTTTCAGCCAGGTATTACTGACAGACTGATGCTACAATTGAAGCATGGCAAGTAACATTTATATGTAAATTCAAAACCTGCTGACCATGTACCAGTATGAAAATCAAAATAGTCAGCCATGGATCTGCCATATAGCTTCTTTTTTGATAGTTTGCTTACACGTATACATGTACATGTAACCTTTATGCATTTTAGGTAGGCCTAGTTCATATCATAGAAAATCGTATCCGTCCAATCCGAGTTCAGTAATAGTACATGTATGTTCACATTTTGAATATGATCAAAATTTTACTAGAGCAGCCATAATAACTGTATAGTTATCAGTGACTTGAATTATCACATCATGACTAATGTACATAACATTTGCCTGTATTGGACATCTCTAGTTTTACATCTTTAATAGAAAAGAAAACACTAGCAGAAATCAGACGAATGATACCCAGTCAGGTGTCCTTTCAATGAGAAAAAAACACAGGATGACTCTTTTTCCTCTGGTTTTTACCCCTCGGCCATTTTGGCCTCGGGGGTATTGTCGTCGCCATCTACGTCCGTCCGTTACCGCATTTTAGGCAAAACCGCTTGAGACACAACCACCAAATTTTCAACACTTATTTATATAGTGCTAAGTCAGACGCCTATCGAAAATGGCTTCCCTCTGCACATATTTTACAGAGTTCTGCCCCTTTACAGATTTTTTAATTTCTATTTCTGTGCTATATGCCGGAGTGTAACCAACTATATCTGCAGAAGTGTGTTCAGTATAGCTACTATATTTTGGAAACTTGTTTGTATTGTTGTATTCTACAAGCCAACAAAGGATTACTCGCCTCGGCTGTAGCTGAATGTACAAGTTATATCTGCAGATCTGTCTTCGGTACAGCTTATTCGTCTTGGTTCTTATTTCACAGAGTGCTAAGTCAGACACCAATCAAAAGTGGTGCCCCTCGGCCCATACTTCACAGAGTTATGCCCTTTACAGATATATTAATTTTCATTCCTGTCCTATATCCCTGAATGTAACCAACTATATCTGCAGAACTGTTCGATATAGCTACTATATATTTTGGAAACTTGTTTATATTGTTGTATTCTACAAGCCAACAAAGGATTTCTCGCCTCGGCTTATGGAGTTATGCCCCTTTCAGATGTAGTAATCTTCGATTTCTTTAGTTGTAGCTGAATGTACAAGTTATATCTGCAGATCAGTCTTCGGTACAGCTTATTCGTCTTGGTTCTTATTTCACAGAGTGCTAAGTCAGACACAAATCGAAAGTGGCGCCCCTCGGCCCATACTTTACAGAGTTATGCCCCTTTACAGATATATTAATTTCTATTTCTGTCCTATATCCCTGAATGTAACCAACTATATCTGCAGAACTGTGTTCGATATAGCTGTTATATTTTGGAAACATATTTATATTTCTGTATTCTACAAGCCAACAAAGGATTACTCGCCTCGGCTTATGGAGTTATGCCCCTTTCAGATGTAATAATCTCCGATTTTGCTATATGTAGTTGAATGTACAAGTTATATCTGCAGATCCGTGTTCAGTACAGCTTATTTGTCTCGATTCTTATTTTACAGAGTGCTAAGTCAGACGCCTGTCGAAAGTGGCATCGACCCATATTTTACAAAGTCATGCCCCTTTACAGATATATAATTTTTCTACTTCTGTCCTATATGCCTGAATTTAACCAACTACCGGTATATCTTAATCATCCCACATAGAACTGTCTCTTCCCCAATTCACACTACACATGGGTCTCAATCACTTGGGGAAAGCCGAGGGGTTTTGATTAGATCAATCTCATGTTAGATCGAGGAGCAATCCCGTGCATCGTTTGTTCAGACGAGTTTGGATGGTAGCCCTATATTATCTATATACATAAGTCTTCTAATAATTCAATCACAGGAAGTCGAACGTGAGATTGAGAATAACGGTCAAGGTCATTTGACCTGGAATTCTCCCTGCTGGGGTCACTTGCTAATAACGCCCCGCGAACAAAGGCTTTCTCTCAAAAAACTGGATAACGGAGATCACACTTCCCCACCGTGTACAAACTGACAATGGACGCCATTTTTCAACATGGACTAATTAGGTAATCGGCTCTATCCGACAATAAAACAACCCCTCCCAACTCTCTGTCTATTGTTTTTATCGAGTTCGGCAATGAGTTTGATTGCCGTGAAGAGCTCATCCGTCTGCAATCAATCTACAAACATTAACGGTCGTTTGAATTCCTTGTCTCTACCGCCATGATATTCATACGGGTCACGTGACCAGCAGGCTACGAAATGGCCGCGACAAAACAGAGTGTTGATGTTTGTAGATTGATTGCAGACGGACGAGCTTGCATGGAATCTGGCCAGTGGCTCATAGTTGTGCATCGTAGAGTTTTTTCCGAGTTCCGGTATCATTTTCAAGAGTTATGGCCCTTTTTCTGAAATCCCTGTGAATGGGACTTGTCCGGGCTGGGCCTTGGTTAATATTGTATGAACAAGTATGAAATTTGCATGACATGTGGTCAGTGCCCCACAGTTGTGCAGCGTAAAGTTTCTCCCCGTTCCGCCTATATTTTCAAGAGTTATGGCCCTTCGTTCCTGAAATCGCTGTGAATTGAGACTTGTCCGGGCTGGATCTTGGTTAATATTATATGGACAATTATGAAATTTGCAGGGTATGTGGTCAGTGCCCTGTAGTTGTGCAGTGTGAAGTTTCTCCGCGTTTCGCTTATATTCCAAGAGTTATGGCCCTTTTGTTCTTGAAATCTTTGTGAATTGGGACTTGTCCGGGCTGGATCTCGGTTAATATTGTATGGACAATTTTGGAATTTGTATGATATGTGGTCAGTACCCCATAGTTATGCAGCGTGAAGTTTCTCTGCTTTCGGTTATATTTTCAAGAGTTATGGCCCTTCATTCATCAAACCTAAATGAATGGGATATATTTATTTGTCCAAAGCACATTCCAAAGTAGATCACATAGGTCCTGAAGTATGAAATTGCCCCAAAAAGAGTGAATTGGATGCAAAATTCAAAGTTCACGATCACTTCATAATTTCACCACAATATACTCCCAGGGAATGTAGGTCTCATAACCAGGTCACATTTTTGAATTTGGCGAAAGCCCCGGGTGGAATATGTACATGTATTATGCGAGGCATGCCGAAAAAATGACTGAAACAGAATTTTTATAATTAGCCAAATTTGGCCTCCACAGACCAATACAAAACTGCTCAATTGTATGCCCCCCTTTCGCTTTAATCCGACACTGCTCCACCATTGTTCTATCTTTGATTGCTTCCTTGCTGCGTTTTCATGACCTACTGAATCTCAATCTCAAAATTGATACAGTCTCCCGTGCGGTCTAGTTATGCAGCTTTGACCTGATTTGCATAATTAATTATTATGGCTGCCTGGTCGCCATTTTGGATTTTCTTTTCACTGCTAGTTCTCATGTTGCAGCTCTTTCTGTGGTGAAAAATATCTTAAGCCACTTTCTCCAGCTACATTCAGATGAGCTACAGTGCCACTGCACTATCTTTGGAGTACGTACTTCATGGATGGCACCTTCTGCCATCTCATTACCTGGTTATGTTTATTTTACATATGCTATTTCATTACAGAGTCTGCTCTACGGGCCATATGAAACGTCAGAGGATTCACTATGTATTCCTTGTTGAATTGTATTGCATTTTTGAAGGACAAATTTTACAGGGCACGCAATATCAGTATCTTGTCATTTGCAGAGCTTTATTAGAAGCCTAGGCCTGACAGCCAGAATATGATGTCAACTTTCCCATCCACTGCCTCATGAATTACCAGTATTGCATAGCCTGGCCTTATAGACCATTTCGATTTAGTTTTCACTCTGACTAACCTTAATAAAACTTTTGATTTTTACAGAATGTTGTTGAGAAGTACAGAATAAGACGAGCAAGTAACATTCCCCTTGGTGATCCTGACATCTGTTTACCCTGATAGACCAATAAGCGAAGAGAGGTGCTATAAAGATGTTATCCTGCAGGTGCCAGTTGCTCCAAGTGAAGTGAAAATGATTACTTGGACTTCAGTGAACACGGGAAAATATTACTAAGTGAAAGGACCACTAGAGATATCAATCTCGAATCCAGTCATCCGGTCCTGTTCTCCCTACAGACTCTGGTTGCACGGTCAGCATTACAGCTTCCTATTGGATAATGCACGAACGCATAGAACATGGAACATAATGTAGACATATCTGTGGAGATCATGCATGTGACCCGACGTCACACAGGTGACGCGTTTGAGACGTGACATCGTCTGTTTGTATTGTTGCGATTAATTTTCAATTATGACGTTATGTCAGTGTTGTTGTTGTTTGACATTTCGCAAAGGATCACGGGACCAAGAATCTTGGCAAATCGAACGACCGTGTTAACAGGAGACAGATGAAGTTTGTTCTTGATATGTCCTACATGTAAACTGTGGCAACAAAGCTTAAGGTACAACTGTTTCATGTTACACCCATGTTGCGTTTGATGGACTGAATATTACACTTGTTCATGGACTGTTTTATTACCCCTCGGCCAATTTTGGCCATGGGGTATTGTCGTCTTGTATGTCCGTCTGTCCGTACGTCCGTCCGTACGTGAGCGAGATAGCCGGAGAACGGTTCCACTGAAGAATTCCAAATTTGGTATGTTTATTTACCTAGTCAAGGACCAGAAGCCTATTTAATTGGGACCTGATTGGGTGAAAACCTTGGCGGCCATCTTTAATTTTATGTGAAATGGATAATGATCCGTATCTCGGAAACCATTCAACTGTTCAATACGAAAGTTGGTATACATCGTCGATACATCAAGCAACTTTAAATGAATTACCAAACCGGCTTTTCTGATTAGCTGGAAATCCTGGAGGCCATCTTTAATTTATGCGAAATCGATAATGATACATATCTGTTACCATTCAGTTGTTTTATATGAAAGTTGGTATACATCATCGATACATCCAGATACTTTGAATCGGGACCTGATTGATCGAAAACCTAGGCGGCCATCTTTAATTTATGCAAAAACTTTAATGATATATATCTCTGATCTAATTTAAGTGTTCTATAACAAACTTGGTATACAGCATAAATGTAACAACTGACTTGCAATGAATAACCACGTCAGTTCCTCTGAGTGGGGGGAAGGATGGGCGGCCATCTTTAATTTATGCAAAATCAATAATGATCTCGTTCTCTGGCGTTCAAGTGCTCGATGTAAAATTTGGCATACATCGATGCATCAAGAGACGACAAATGACAGTTCTGGTTTCTCTGATTAGGCGGAAACCTTGGTGGCCATCTTTAATTTATGCAAAATCTTTAATGATATATATCTCTGATACTATTTCAGTGTTCTATACGAAACTTGGTGCACAGCATCAATGTATCAAGAGACTTTCAATGAATAACCACATCAGTTCCTCTGAGTGGCGGGAAGGATGGGCGGCCATCTTTAATTTATGCGAAATCATTAATGGTCTCTATCTCTGATACTGTTCAATTGCACGATGTAAAATTTGGTATACATCATTGATCATATTGATGCATCAAGGAATTTATGTAATGAATACCGGTTTCTCTGATTGGACGGAAATCTTAGGGGTCATTTCGAATTGGAAAACTTTTGATAATCTGTATATTTGTGACTTGACTGCTTGGTGTTCCTGACATCTTGGTTCAAATTGAATACATTATGAATGTATGGGTTTTTTGATGCGCATCTTCGTATTAAAGGTGAAATGCAAAGGTATTAAAAGTAAGAAAAAAAGCATTTCCCTTTCCTTTTTATGATGATAATAAATTATACAACCATCAATGAACGAAATCTGGTGATAAGTTTTATTTTTTAAAGAGAAATAAAACACGTGTATGATCAGCGGCTTTAAAACATGGCATCGCTTATCTCCCCTTGACTCGGAGCTTTTCCGCGGCTAACATGAATGTAGACAACGACAGTGATGCAGAGGAATTTTCTTACACTTCTTCCTCTTCTTCTGACGAGGAATTAAGAAGAATTCACGGCAATGGTTAATGCAGGGGTGCCCCTGCCTTACCAACACGAACCTATTGTGAACAAAGAACCTTCAGACAACGATAGAATCAGTGACACTGCAGGTGCCGTGGGCGACAGTCATACCGAGAGAATCGGAAATATAGATTGGTAAATTCCGACTTTTTCTTTTATCCCCCATCATCCCATAGCGAATGATCACCAACCTGTGATACGTTTCAGTGAACGTGAATGACACAAGTAAAGGCTTCGTGAGCAATAGCCTAGCTTATCTATGTGAGGTATTTCCATACAATGCAGCTACATCATGCTGTGCAGACTGTGCTGGTTCCACTGCTACGTCACATATCGCAGCGCCCCCAGGGGGAGGTAATCATGTACGGATCGAAATTTCGTAAATAATACAGCTTTACATTTTTTAGTTTTTAACTTCATTAGGCTTAGTCAAATGTTTTAAAACTGAAATGAAATTAATATACACATTATTTCTCCAATCTTATGCAAATATCAAGTGATGTAGACGAACCTTTGCATTTCACCTTGAAAGTATTTAGTTTAATGTGTTTACATTAGAGTAGAATGGCGCCAGAATCATCCATTGTTAACTTGTTGGTTTGACATCTTATTCTCCAATGCACTGATATTTCAGGATCAAAGAACTGTATACCAATCTGAATGTAAATAAATATTGAACATTTTACCACTGACTTTTCTTTTGTATAAACTAACATTTCCGCTTATTTTCTGCACCGCTCTATTCAGGTATTTCATGTTTCCAGCCTGTTTCCGTTCTGTTTCTATTGCGGAAACCAACAGAGTGTTACAGTTTCCAACCAGTTTCAGTCCTGTTTCCGGCCCACTTTCGACATGATTTCCGCTGCGGAATCTTGGCGGAAACAGCTTGGGAACTGTAACTATTCCGCACCTCCGGAATCCTGGGTTCCGCTCGGTTTCCGCTTGGCATGCTCCATGGTTTCCGCCCAGTTTCTGTCCAGTTTACAATTTGGAAACTTAGTCGGAAACTAGGCGGACACGGTCTGTTTCCAACCTGTTTCCGCTTATTTTCCGCACAGCTCTATTTGGATATTTCATATTTCCAGCCCGTTTCCGCGCTGTTTCCAGTGCGGAAACCAGTGTTAGTTTCCAACCGGTTTCAATCCTGTTTCCGGCCCAGATTCCGCATAATTTCCGCTACGGAATCTTGGCGGAAACAGCTTGGAAAGTGTAACACGTTCACTATTCCGCACCTCCGGAATCCTGGGTTCCGCTCAGTTTCCGCTTGGGGTGCTCCATGGTTTCCGTGCAGTTTCCATCTGGTATCTATCCAGTTTACAATTTGGAAACTATGCGGAAACTGAGCGGAAACTGGATGGAATCCGGTTGTTTCCACCCAGTTTCCGCCCTGTTTCCGAATTCGGAAACTGGCACATTTCACCCAGTGATTGTCTTCATCTTACTGCTCCTCTTCCGATGTTCAACTAAAATGTAATCTCCCTTGAATTCCTGGAACTCACCAACGTGCAAACTTAAAAAAACAAAATCAAGGTGGGGGAAATGAGTGCGACTGTGATTGTCGGCAGACCGCGACTGTGATTGTCGGCAGATCGAATTATTACAGCACATAATATTAGGGTGGGGAAAATCTCGTACTGTCGTGGGGGAAAATGTCGGTGGGGAAACTGTGGCTGAGGAAACTGTCTTCGGGGGATAATGTCATGGACTTATGTTATCAATATGTCGAACTTGGCGGTCGGGCTTCGTTTTAACATATGTTTCTTATCCAGCTCGACATTCACGCTATTTTCGCTAATTTTAGTCACTTTCTGTTATTAATAGAGCAATAGAAAACGGTAACGGTAAAATTATTATATTTAGTAGCTGATTATGATCCAAATGATCTGGGGTCACTTTCAAGAGAGAAAAATGGTGCTCATGATTCTCAGTAAGATTCTGTTTATACTATGTAGATATTCGGCGCGGTTTCAGAGATACTGGAGTTTTAAATGTAAATATGATATTTAGGCATACATGTAGTATGCAAATGAGATTTAGTTGATGTTCAAAGTGAACTCAATGCAATGAGCTATACGTTAGAACATTCACAGAGCTATTCTCTAAGTCTAATCTCCTTCAAACTTCAGCAAAGATAAAGATATCTCAGAGCATTCGGTGTACGGACATTTCCGCCAATGGACATTTCCCCCATGGACATCCCCCCAGTGGGCATTCCCCCCAGTGGACATTTCCCCCACCCTATATTCTTAGGTTATCTTGAACATGGTTTTTAAATAATTTGGCAATAACACATTTTTTTCTGTAGATAAGTATGTCCACATATGTTTTACGATAAATGAGTCACAATGTGATAAGATATTATACATATACACAGTATATATCAGTATTATACAATCTACTAGCACATTTTAAAACAATATAAAAGATGTATACATGGTATATAGCGTAACATTAACTGTTCGTAGGTCGGTGTCATGAAGCCATTTGAGGAGCATAAAACTGAACTGAAGTGAAAACAGGTAAAAAACAGAGCAAAATTATATTGTTTAAAAATACATCTTTTATTTTACCACTATGTGATATAATGTTTTTCTTAAAATGTTAAAATATATACTATGTATATGAATAATATGTTATTTTTAAAACTTATTGTAAAAATATGTGATATATTGTTTGAAAATGTGCTATATGACTGTATAATACTGCTATAGATTGTGTATATGTATAATATATTATCACTATTTGACTCATTTATCGTAAAACATATGTGGAAATCCATATATCCTTTTTATATGAGTAAAAAAAAAAAAATTTGCCGAATTATTTAAATAACCTAAAAATATAGGATGGGGGAAATTTCCACTGGAGGAAATGTCCACTGAGGGAAATGCCCACTGGGGGAAATATTCATGGGGGAAATGTCCGCTGGGGGAAATGCCCTGCATTCAGAACCGAATATGTATTTCCCCGTCGGATTAAAGATGCAAGAAGAATCAAACAAATCTTTATCGATTCATAGTACATTATGATAAAGCATAGTCATTACATACAAAATATACACATTCGAAGTGCCTTGGGATTCTTGTTGACAATCAAAATCTACTTCCTAATTTCGATGAAATTCAACCTGCGTAACCCAAATTCTAACAAACAGATTGGCGAGTGAAGTTTTTTTAATTTTTGCTCAGCGTAACTGCCTAACTTCGAGAGATCCTTTCTCTTCTGCTCACTGTAACTGCGTAACTCCAGCTATAGACATCTCTTTCTTCA
This sequence comes from Hanleya hanleyi, assembly GCA_036873755.1. Taxonomy (NCBI): domain Eukaryota; kingdom Metazoa; phylum Mollusca; class Polyplacophora; order Lepidopleurida; family Hanleyidae; genus Hanleya; species Hanleya hanleyi. The sequence continues at coordinate 31,471 of JAVTVY010003416.1, forward strand.
GAGCGTAATTGCGTAACTTCGGCGAATTTTACTTTTTTTTTCTCTCAGCTTACATGTAACTGCGTAACTCCAGTGGTGGACCAGTTCAATTCACTCAAGGGTAAATGCGTAACTTCGTAAGATCCTTTATCCTTTTCTCAGCGTAACTGTGTAACTCCAGCTATATCGGTCTCTCTTTTTTCTGACGGCGTTAATTCTATAGACCTGCACTGAGAAAATAATTGTGTTGTTTCAACAAAATGTTGTGCTAAAATAGCTTCAACACAAAATGTTTTTGGTTGAAATGAACATGATTTTGTGTTGAATTCCATATATCAACACAAAATCTAGTTGAGTTAACAGTTGATTGTTACCCAAATTTGTGCTATTTTCAATTCAATTCTGGTGCTAAAATGGCTTCAACACAATTTTGTTCGCAGTGTGTCTTTTTCTGAGACCGTAACTGTGCAACCTTGTCAGCAATTTTCCCCTCTTTGTCATCGTAACTCCACCAATAAACGCTTTCTTCTTTTCTCACCTAATTGTGTAACTTCTCAACTCAGCTTGTAGACGATTCCTTTATATTCTGCATTGTTTCATCGGACACTCTCTTTAGTCCTCGTCATAACTGCGTAACTCTGGATATGCCGATAATGTCCGGCTCCTATCTAATAACCTGGCTAGGATATTGTTTGCTTAATTTGCAACTCATGTATGGCATATTTTTCCAACCGAAACAAACGAAAATAGTCATTGTGCCCTGGGGCATTGTTTCCGTTCACTCTGTCGAGTCATTTTAGGTTATTAATGTTCAACGTAACACACTCGCAAAACGAATATATAGACAAACTCGACATGATGAGGTATATATTCATGTATCGGATACTACCTACAACTCCATTTCGACTGGATTTATATTCAGTTTCGACTGTAATCGAATTTATTTGCCTGTCATCTTTATTGAAACGAGGACAACGAACTAATTAATTCTAGCATGTCTCAATGATTTGCCTGACAACATTCTGCGATGGCGTTATGTCAAATAAATTGCACGTTACAGTAACCTGCATGCAAGTTTGTCCGAGTGCGTTATGTTTAACAAAGAGCACATTAATGACCCCCGCTGTCAGATCTAGTATCGTGACAATTTCTCGATCTGTCTTTTTTCCCCTTTATATTTCACCTGTCCACCTTCAGTGATAAGTATCTGATTCACTCCCTTCAGACCTATCTGGTGGGGAAGGGGGACTAAGGAACAGCTGTGGCTACTGTGGAAGCTACGGTTCCATATACATAAACAATAATACAGGCATACAATCAGGTAATTACATATATTTCAATACAGTGCAATACAAGTGAATACAGTTCAATACATGTTACACAAGAGTGAGACAAACCCCAGGAACACGCGGGCACGGCAGCACAGCACGTCTTTCCTAATTGGGTCTTCTTTATCGTCTGTCTGTGGAGTCCAACTGACCAGGTAATCTGGGATCCGCCCATTCCAGAGTAGAGGGGAACCAGGTGGACGGTTTCACCCATTTCGGTGCAGGACATGGGGGCCGTAACTACCACATCCTTCCCCCTCACATTTTGCGAGTCTCCCAACGCCACTTGTTCCATCCGGGTGTCTTGGGTTCCTTCGTCACACTACTACACCG
>JAVTVY010003417.1:0-35795 GCA_036873755.1 Hanleya hanleyi
AACAGAACTGTCAATCGGCCGTAGTAAACAGCCAATCAATGCAGCAATTCAATTCAATTTTAAATTTGAATAGCGTGTGCAGCTGCGAAGTAGCTATGAACACCAATAGCTATACATTGAGTTTGCTTTAAAAGAATACTTTTCATTGTCCGGTTTATATAAATAGAATAATGTTGAATAGCTGTGTAAGATGTTGAAGTATGAAGCAGAGAGAGCTTCCGGTTCATACTCCATGTAAGGATCACGAGACAATGCATACAATAGCCAAGTCTGGGGACAACAATGTGTCTAGACTTGTGCCTTTTCAGCTGCACAAAGACTCAGACAATATCTGCCTACATGAAGTATCTACATAGCTTCCACAGATAGTATTATTATCAGATGGCGAGGCAGGTTAGAATATTTAGGAGAGGAATGGTAGGTCTACATAAATATCAACAGCAAGTACTTGTATAAATTACAATCAGTGCAGCACTTCCATTCCTTTTGAGGAATAGACATCCTGCATGTAAGCTTATAGGACCGGCTTGTACTTTCATGTGAGGGTCCACGTCTATTTGACACATTGTAGCAGTGTTTATTTCCACCCATTAATAATGGCAAAAACCGTGGAACATCGTTTTAAAAATAATGTTGAATACACCTGTTTACATATCCCCCGTGGGATGGTTTATGTCTGCTGCCTGGGTCTGAACCACAGGCCCGCAAAACAAGAGTTTTGGGGGGTGTGGGCGGTGGTATTAGGGTGAAGTGTCGAAATATGGGGTCTCTATATATAACCACATATGTGAATTTATATAAAGCATGGGGTTATATACAGAGACCCCATATTTCGACACTTCGCCCTAATACCGCCCCCAAAAAAAACCTCTTGTTTTGCGGGCCTGTGGTCTGAACAAAACTGATGGATATAAACTGCTTCAATATGTCAAATAGACAAAGACAGCTTAAAGCACCAGATGACGCAATAAGTATTGCGAAAACGAAACAGTAAATGCAATGGAACAATTACAAGGGTTTAACTGAAGGAATAATAAAGGCAGTAGACATAATACCGATGTAATTTTAATAATTCAAAATTTCCACAGCATGCACAACTATTATCACAGATTATATCCGCAGCATGCACAAGTAATAGTTCAATTAACGTAACTGTTTGATCGTTAACGATTTCCGTCATCTTGAAGAAAAAAAAATAAAAATAAAAATAAACCACTCACAAACATGTTCGCACGGTGAAGCAGATAAACTCAATGGCATGCACAGCTGAATACTGCAAATTCACCGAGCGTATCAATTAATTTCCAATAAAAAAAAAAAACAACAAAAAAACAGCAGACAAACTTCACCTCTGATCCGAATACATGTACATCAAAATAACAGATTATCAATAGACTGCACGCACAATTATTTCAATTACGTCCCTGTCTTATATTGAAATCCTTGTCGCAAACGGAAATACACCGACCGTAAACATATCTCGATTAACACCTAGAGCACAGTTCCCTGGCCTGTGGGATATTGGATGGTCGATGTCTACGTATAATTTCTTTCATTTCTTTCTCTTTCATCTTTGGCTCAATTAAAGTCATTCCCTATAATGTGAAGCGGAGTTACTATAGTTTTTAATTATCTACCATACCCTGCCCTCTATGACATAGAATAAAAGCTCTTTTATATATATATATATATATATATATATACGATGCTGATAAAGAAACATGAAAGCAGTGAAACAGCGAAATCAATCAGTCCGAGTTTGTCATGACTTTTTTCTAGTACTATATTTACCATACACAAAGGCAGTTTATACTGTGATCATTTAGTCTATATATATATATATATATAAAGAATCGATTAAAAAAAATATATATAAATTGATATTGTCGGGGATTGAGATTTTAATAGATTTATGTATTCCCCGCAGACTGTCACTTTGTATAACATTTTTTTTTTTTTTTTTCCAGTTAAGCCCTGGACAAACCACTGGGCATTTATTACCGGATGGTATAGCCACGGTTTTACAAACAACCCCTACAGTTCCACGTGGCCATGGAATACGGGGGGAAGATATTATAGTGTTGATACTGTAATAAAACACTGCATATGATACAGCCAGAACGTAATAATTTTACTAACAATCGTTACGTTATTCCAATACAATTTTCCAGGTTAAAGTTGCTGCATTCTGATTGATTTAAAAATAAATTTGTGACCGATTCTGACACGTTCCAGCAAGGACCAATATCAATATGAACAATGGGGCGTGGTTAAAAGAATGACATTTGTCAGTACATTCCTAATCAGTTTGAATACCTTGTTGTGGATTAACATTCTGGCGTGAAAAATATAAAAGAACAATGTTACCATATTATGCTGATAAATTGACCCATCGAGCGCCGATTATTGACACGTGCCAACAATGAATATTAATATGGAATTTGGAGCGTGGCTAAGGCAGAAAGGCATTTGACAGTAGCCTCGGATACACAGATAATGCAGCAATATATCACATAAAAGGTAATTCTCCAAGCCGTCCATGGCCGAGTGAAAACCCTATATACCATCTATATAAATTTAGTATATTTTTTGACACGATTGACAAAGACACGACATGACAGTAATCATTGTAATAAGGGAAATGAGGATTAGATACTGACAAGGACCGATAAGGAAAAATTATAAAAAACAAAATATACTAAGAAAGATGACCGTTAGACGTTAAAAAGAACATCTTTAGATATACATCTTTAAAATATCAGGGACAAATGTATCGGATGCATACCGACGTAATTTCACAAAAGCCGCGTCAGAACATTGCGTCTGGAGAAAGGTTACATTTGTACTCAATTGTATTAACAAAGTAACTAAGATGCACGGGGTGAACCACAAAAGGCGTCAAATATCCTAAACTGACATTGTTTAAAGCACCAATAGACACAGTTTACTCTGTTTAATGAATATTAATGAGGCATATCGTAAACACTGAACACGTGTAGACACCACGTGGAAGTGAAGATATGTAAACATTCCTCTGGTTTTTAATATAACTGGTTTTCTAATACATGTAATGATAAATTATTTTCTCGTCTGTGAATTATTATACTATGATAGTTCGACAAGATCAAGTACCATACAAGACTATGTATATTCCGTTGATTATGGCGGACAATATAATAGTTACGAATATGTACAACATGAGCAGTGTGACTAACGTCACAGGACCTACGAAGTACAGTAGGCATTAGGACTCGAACGCGAACTGAACTCTTGGAAATCCCCACCCCCAGTTGAAATCCTGCCTACATTAAGATGGGCACCGCCCAAGTCAGAATCGCCAGTGATTTTCATCAAAAATCACCAGAAATTTTCATCAAAAGTAGGTCAGCTCAGAACTTGTTGGTAACAGTCTCCTAATCATTCCAAAATAAATAACGATCGCCGATTTAATTTTACAATTTTTTAAGTAAAGGAAACAGATTGAATAATATAGGTTCAGAAGATTTCAAGCTTTACGTGTGAAAATACATTTACATCTCTTTAATGGTTTTCAGTGCCCTTGTCCAGGATCAAAACAACTTTTTGAATCACATTATTTTCCCAACAATACAACAAATTTTTATATATAGTACTATGGTAGAAAGGTAGCATTTATGTAGTTTACGGTAATTCAACTCAAGACCAACACCTTCTGTGCACAAGATAATAATGATTCTATGTCATTCTCCTGAGCATAACCGGCACAAAGACGAATAAATAGCGTCTCTACATCACGTTGTTATCTAGATATATGAGAACACATTTTGGGTATCGGCAATCTGATGAATGTACTATTCCGGTTTTCTTGTTTCACATTATATTCTATAGCGGTTGATCGGTGATTTTCTTCATTGATAAACGTTAAACCACCTCAGCTTCGTTGTGTGAATCGGAATTGCATTGCTGTGACACACCAACACACTCCGTAGCAGTGATTCTGTATCCCCTAATCAAGGAATCAAAATGGATCAAGATTTGAAATGACAAGAAAAATTTAGACATTTTGTTTACACATGTAATTTTTTGTTCAAATTATATCCAAGTGTGATATATAGTCAATATTCAAGAGGTACAAAAAAACCCCAAAGTATGTCCTCATATTTTCACATGATGATCAAAGTTACTTTATCTAGTTAAATTCTACCCAAAGAAAATAAATTAAGACCCTTTAAACAGCCGTCATGGCTTTGTTTCACCCTCAGTAAACTTTTATCATTGTTGCTCACACAGACTAATCTGAAGGATGATACCACATCTTTCTTTCTTCTGCTGGGTTATTGCACCAGACTGACTTAATTGGTTGATGTAGGATACTTCACCATCAGTGGGTAATTTGACCTGAATTTGAAGCCTGATGTGGTCAATGATGAAATGTTTGGATGTGAAATAGGATACACGTTAAAGGCTACAGTTTACATATATCTATAACAATATACTGAAGTGTTAATTATAAATCTAATTTTAATCAGAATTATTTCAGATCAGAACTTGCTGGTAACAATGCCCTAATGCACGTTCATGCCAAAAATAAAGGTTCTAATGTCAATGGTTCTCCTTATTTTGCCGACGAAAGGATTCGTATGGACTCACTGACTCATTACCGGACAATTTGCGATCTGTAGCCTACTTCGTAGGAAAATGGGTTCGCTAACAAATTATAGCTCATCAAGGAACTTATGGTTCAATAGTCTACTTTTTCTAAATATTAAAATAGTGGATTGTAAGAAGGAGAGAAAATTTATGAAATATACCGGTGATCTGTTAACATGACAGGAGTACAAATAATACTTAGCATACAAAATATAAAAGTTGAGTAATTTGACTTCATCTTGAGGATAAGTTTTACTGAAGATTCCGAACAAAATATTAGCGTCCGAGAGATCCAGTGTGTGATCGACGATCTGTTTGATCCATTCCTTAAAAAACTTCCAAAACTTCTTTTTAACCTCACAATGAACAAGATTATGCTCGAGTACGTCAATATTTCCACAATTGGCACAGTTCGGAGATGACATCACCTTTAATTTAAATAAATAACTGTCGGAGGGATAGATTGAATGAAGGATTTTGAATTGTAATATCTTAACTTTGTTTTCCACTTTAGTTTCATAGGGAAGTTTCCAAATAAGATGTTGGTCAACGTCCAGGTCTCCAGGATGAATGGTTTTGCGCAGTGCGTGCTTCAAAACTAATGCACGATAAAACAATTTACAACAAACCTTGTGATGGGATATAATAATATCATCTATGAAGGGTATGTCAAATTTTTTTGGCAAACTTTCTTTAACACATGATATTTTATTCTGGATAGCAGTGAAACAAGATTTCTCTAATACTCTCCATAATTTATAATTATCGTAATTCAAAGTTAGGCTGTATTTAGCACAAACACTCTTAAAATCCATAAAATTACCATTATTGTCCATCAGATCTTGCACATGAACAATACCCACATCAAACCAATTGCCGTAAAATAAGGACTTTCCTGAATATAATATATCCTGGTTATTCCAGATAATCTGCTGAAAAATTCCACACTCAGTATATACAGTTCTTTCCAAGAGTCAATGACTTGCTGATAAAATAACGGAACAGATTAATTGAGTTTCTTGGAGTTAAAATTGCATTGTAATAAAAATTTTAATCCACCAAGTTTATTGAAAATAGTTGCAGGTATGATTTTCCAGAAGCCATCCTCGTCAGAGAAGAACCTTTTTAACCATACTAATTTTATGGCTTTGTTCATTAAAGAGAAGTCTGGAGCATTCAATCCCCCAAAGCATTCATTATTTATCATTATCCTACGTTTGACCTTTTCTCTGCCATATCCCCAGATGAAACTAAATAGTTCCTTGTTTACAGTTCTTATATAACTGTCATTAATAGGTATAACACTAGCTTGATATACTAAACGAGATATACCTTCAGATTTTGAGAGTAAAATTTTACCAAGAGGCGTTAACCCTCTCCCAGACCAGATGTTAAATCTTTGCTTCATTTTCCCTATGTTCGGTTCAAGATTCTCTTTTTGCAGTTTATCATAATTTTTGCTTAGCTTTATACCCAGTGATTTGACACCTTCATTAATTATTTTGAGTTTGGTGCTATTAGAAGAAAACTTGGATTTTTTATTAATGTTTGCAAGAAATGACTTCTCTATATTTATTTTCAGACCACTAATAGTTTTCAGATTTCTATACAGCGAAAGACATGCCTCAACAGAGTTTGTATTCCCTAGTGTATGAGTGGTGTCGTCTGCAAAAGATATTCCCTTTACTTCCTTACCATTAGCAAATTTTAGACCGGTAATATCCTTGGATTGTCTAATTTTGTAATTTATTAATTCGGAACAAATTATGAATATATACGGAGACAACGGGCAGCCTTGACGAACACCTCGTTGATTGGTGAACCAGCCAGTAGAAGACCCTTTATTTACAATACAACTGTTGGTGTTTTTATACAGTGTTCCAATCCACTTTATTACATTTTCCCCAAAGTTAAAGGCTTTCATAGTGTTGAATATATACGAATGTTCGATGGAATCAAAGGCTTTCTCAAAATCCAGGAAAAGAAGATAACCTTCCTCCTCGTAAGTCTCCAATACATCCAGCAGAAAACGAACATTTTCACCAATATAGCGGCCGGGAACATATCCTGTTTGAGTTTCGTGGATAATGCAATAAAGTACCGATTTAATTCTGTGTGCTATGGCTTTTGCTAGAATTTTATAGTCCGTGTTCAACAGAGTGATCGGTCTCCAGTTTCTAATATTCGTCAAGTCTTTATCTGGTTTTTCAATTAGTGTAATTACTCCTCTTTTTTGAGAATGGCTGAGCTCTCCAATAGATAAAGTCGAGTGAATAGTTTCAATATAAAATTGTTTTAATTCAGGCCAGAATTTTTGGAAAAATGAATTTGTTAAGCCATCACAGCCAGGGGACTTGCCTGGTTTAAGATCCTTTACGATTGCTTCAATTTCATCTTCTGTCTTGGTCTGAAAGCTTTTCTATTTCTATATCATTAAATGAAATCTGAAATTCTCTGTCAGCATTGTAATCATTTGAATGGCTCGTATTATAAAGATTTGAATAAAAGTTATACAAATAATCCATGATATCTGGTGGATGTGTTATTTCATTATTGCCGTTGTCAATTAGTTTTGTTATGTGTTTTTTTGAGGCACGCTTCCGTTCTAAATTTCGCTCCGGCCACTTCACAGCTAAAACAGTTCGTGAGTGGGTTAACTCCCTTGGCAGCGTCTGTTATTTTTCTGTATGCGTGAAAATACAAGCAATCATCAGAGATTAATTGTATTATAGAATCAATGCTAACGTCAAACCGTGCTGCTTTTATAAAGACAAATAAATGACAGAGATATCGTATTCTTACATTCTTGATAACACCTGCTAGCTGATTGAAACAGACAGATCCATGATCAATCAGAAAACATCAAATGTATCTGCAGCTATGGCGGGGGGGGTGGGGGCATTATGCAAGTGCAATTATATATATTATATCATTTTCAGATTTTAGTGGATTCTATTCGGTAAATAAATAATAACGAGTTCAGCGGCAGAATTGTTATCCAAATGTTAGACAAAGCCTATAGCATTATTTTCGGTTTTTCGTTCAGTTCGGTTGGCTCATATACAGTAAATATTTCATAATAAGTTGGAGATCATTATGGTTCATGGAGTTTAGTTAGTCTAAATACTCCATGATTAACTTGAAGCAAAGTTTTAAAATATAATTTATCAGGTGGTACACATTTTTGGGGTAGATAGCTAGGAATTTTCTCCTTAGTCTGACACGGGGGCCGCGGACTCGGGGCCCGAGGATCTTCCGCTTCAAACTTACATCTGGAAAGCTGTTCACAAGCAAACTAATGATTTTTTTGCAGTAGCCCGGTGCAAGGTGAAATCACCAATTTGGTTGTTGACAATAAGGTATATGAACAGTTAACAGCCGAGAGATAATGAACTTACCATCTTCCGTCATCATCGTGCCGGCATCCGTATGGCCCAACACACAAACGAAGAGACAGGCTATGGCTAATATCAGGTTCTTCATGGTGGCGGCTCTACAGGCGACAGGAGAATCAACTGGAAGGTTCAGTCTGCAGATGTGAAAGACCAACTCTTCAGTCTGCTTTTATAGGAATCCTGTTGTTCAGGATTGGCAACCTCTGATATAACTTGTTTACATATATCTGTACTTATCGCGAAGCTTAACCGGGATTTCATTGAATTGACTGATTCCTTCCTAAAGATGGATTAAGCCAGATAACGCCATGTTCATAACATGTCAAGGATGTCCAAATACACCTGGATAATACAGTGATAAACTGACTGGATTGTATCAGTTGACGCCAGAATTTGCTCCGAAGTTGCGACAATAATTGATGTCAAAATAATAGCTTGATTCAACACATTTCCCACATTTATGGGGTAAACAACTGCAAGACAAGCGTCCTCTACGCCATTCAATATTTTGCCGTCGTTCATTACAGAATTTCCGATTCCATAATCCAAAGGCCTGATCCATATAACAGCATTAGCACCAAATAAAAAAAATCTCAATAGTAGTACACGCTTAAACTAAAGTGTTGAAAGTTACTCGTAAAGTGTTGAAATATCCCTTTAAGTGTGTCCACAGGGACAACACTTAAAGAGCAGTCCCTGTGGACACACTTAAAGGGTTATTTCAACACTTTACGAGTAAGTTTCAACACTTTAGTTTTAAGTGTGACATATATACATAAACATAGGCTATAGTTTCCTGCAAGACAGAAGCGGTCAATATGTTTTCAATGGTGCTTGCAGGACGGCATGATCGCGATGTTCCAAAAATATCAAATCCGTATCGCTGATCAGTATTCTTAATCCATATGATTTTCGTTGTAAAGTCGTTATCTCGAGAATGACGTATCACAGTCACGCTTTGATTGTGTCTGTTCATATGAACACTATGAGGATCTTGGAGTACATGGCGGGTTCATACGGCTCATAGACCCGGATGAAGCGGAATTAGACACAAGTTGCGAAACGTAACGCAGTATAGATCTTGCGCGCTACGCTCGTATTTTGATATCAGCATGCGATATGTATCGCCAAATGAGAAACTTCAAGGGGAAAAACGTTTAATAATTGGAACAGTTACACGTCATTTAAACTCGTTTGTTCCGTTTGTTTAACAGCAGTGACTGAAGCAATATGTGTACAAATGTCGGAAATTACAAATTTTGAAAATTTAGAGTAGGGCCTAGCGTATTTAATTTGTACTGTCAAATCTCATTTTGCGGCTTCTATGATGGTCTTCGAACATAGTAAATAGTAAAAGGAATAGTAAACCTTCAGAAAAAGTATGCTGCAAATGAATAACTGGTTCCATCTGTGTCCATTTATTTTAACCGAATACAACGCATTTGGTATATGTTTTTGTATGGTGTTCTTTTACGACCATTCCATTATCTAATTCTCTCTATTATTGCAGGTAACTCCAAAACCCATTTCGTATGCAGCGCTGTTGCAATAGCGTATATAGTAGACATTGATACGAACGTATTTTTGAGGTTCATCATGAGCCGTCATTGTTTATTTACTCTCTAAAATAATTAGATTGAAATTCAATCTATCAGATTGAAATTAGTGACCAATCTATTGTTGGAGTGAAAATATTCAATCTAATAGATTGAAAACGGTAAAATGAATCTGTTTCAGGCAGAAAATTCAATCTACTAGATTGAAATTTTCAATCTAATAGATGGAATATTCAATCGAATAGATTGGTCACTAATTCCAATCTGATAGATTGAATTTTCAATCTAATTATTTTAGAGAGTAGTGGTTAAACAACAATGTATATAGATTGAGCCAACTGGGACTAAATGTACTTGTTTACAATTTTACTAACATTTGTCTGCATGCACCTTGGAGCCTATGGTGTGCAAAAATGTCTTCTTCTACAACGTTCCCACAGGTAAATACAGCAAAAATGCCAAATATATACTTGAGAGGGCCCAGTTACCTTATCGGTGAATTAATAACGTTGGTTCATCTCAGGCATGGAGATTTATTTCTATATCGATGTCTATTCCATATAACAGTGTATATAGCAGCCTATTTTACTGAAGAAATGTTATAAATTGAGAAATCTCGAAAAGAATAATGAAAAATGGCACTCACGGGTCACCGTCCGACATTTAATGGCTTCTTGCTCGTTTGAGAGAGGAAGAAAAAACAGTTAGGCACTGTGACATGGTTCTTTCATTTGCAACATACTTTTTCAAATGTTTACTATTGAAATCACCACGATGAGGATAATCTTTCCATATCTTTCCTTCTATTCTCTCTCTGCGTCATTTCGCTACAATTTAAAATTCCATATATATAGTTGTAAGTTCCATGCAGCATGAGTTTCCATTCATCCGAAACCTATACATTTCTGGATTCTTCCAGAAGAACAGGTCTTCATTCTGACATTGGTATGGGTACTGGAGAGATAAATCAATGTATTGTGTCAGAGTGCAGATATCATGAATTCAACCGTGACGGAATCACCGTTGGGAAAACCTTTTTTTATTCATAGCCATGTACTCGGAAGTTCCGTGGTCATACCCATGTAATTTCTTGTTTAGTTTGCTATTCTATATGACATCTGTTTACGGATCCATGAAAAATCTACAGATGATCCAGCATTTTCAGTAAATCATGCCTCGAAATGTTCGTGACGGAATCACCTGGAACGGACATGACTCTTGACTCTAGTGTTGGTTGTCTATTCTGTTTCAATCCGATTATTCTTATATGACATCTCTTACTAACATACAGTACTCAAGGATGATAAGATTTTTTTCCTCGTGAGGAAAAAGCGATTGGGTCATCACAGGGGTTAAATCTAGTCGGTGAAGGAATCACAAAAAAATCGTGACGGAATCACGAGTGCGCTTTTTAAATCTTCTCGGTAAAAGAGCTTTATTAATTACACATTTTCCCCCAAAAAAATATTCCTAGGAGGAATTTATCACTTCTAATTATAAAATTAAAACTCTGAACTCTTATTTTTGCCAATGAATACAGTTCCTGTCACATGCACATCTTTTCTACAGATGTTTAAAGATAATATAGTTTTCAGTAAAATGCAACTATTCTTCCTTGAAAATTTCGAATTTCCTGAGTTCATCAGGTTTATAGATTGCGGGAAAAATATTTCGCCATTAAAACACATCTTCTCTGTTATTGGCGTGTTCCCGGAGAAGCGAATAGGAAGCGAATAGAACTAGAGCCCATGGGCTTTAATGAGATCTGGTAGCTGGGTTATTGGAGGATAAATTTGCAATGAAATAAACGCACAATTATATATTTAATGTCAAGTTAGGCACAGGTGGCACCAGGCACGAATGTATGTGGAAGTTACATCCTGTGACAAGGTATATGAAGGGCCGTTCGCGCCATAAACGCATCCTTTAAACGTTTTAACTTCTTAAACGTTTAAAAATTGTAAAGCTTTAAAAAGTTTAAACGTTTAAACTTGAACCAACCAATCAGATGTTATGAACTGACATTTTCCTGTTAAAAAGCAAACGTTTCCAGTTGTAAATTCGCGACTTCAGACGTTTCCTGTCAAAAGAAAAATTCGGTCTTTTAAAGGTTTCCGGTTAAAAGGATAACGTTTCCGGTTGTGATCGTCCAATCACATTTTTTATTTGTGCCGCGTGTATTCCAACATCTACACCAACAAATCTTCACTGACAAACGTTTCCGGTATGTAGTGTACCAATGAAAACCGTTCTTGCAAATAAGGTTTTGAAGAATATCTTTGACACCGGGACAATTTGCGCAGGACATGATGCACGGTGGGCATGAGGAATACAATATGCGCTAATATTTGTAAGGGTTATTTTGATTGGTTCAAACAGACTACATAGCGGAAACGTTTTGCTAGTGGACACGTGTTGATGTTGAGGTTTGAACATATGCGGCAACAATAAAAAAATCTGACTGGACGGTCACAACCGGTAACGATTTCCCTTAAACCGGAAACGTTTAAAAGTCTCGAATATTACTACTGGAAACGTTTGCCTTTTGACAGGAAACGTCTAAAGTATTGGACGTTACAACAGCAAACGTTTGCTTTTGGACAGGAAAGGTCTTCCAAATGTCAATCCATGACATCTGATTGGTTGGTGCAAGTTAAACGTTTAAATTTATTAAACGTTTGGATTCATGGCGCGAACGGCCCTTCTTAAAAGGTACCGACATAATGAAGTTGAACATACCAAAGAAAGGCAGTCCTAGGATAAAAGTAACTCCGAAAATGAAAGCCGAAATATAGAATATAATATCACAATGACTTCCATTTTCGGAGTTACTTTTATCGTAGTTTATGTGAAATTGATGCGTGGGAACAATGAAAGGTAGTCCTATAATGAGGGAAGTTGCACACGTTACGCTAACCATGTGTTACCCAATTAATTTCCGTCCAATTAGACACTACAGTAGGTGCTCATCCAACCTTGACTCAACCAAAATAGCTGAATTTTGCTCTTTATCTTGATACATAATTCGTCCAATAGGTCAGTTTGGGATTCCAGATGAACACCATGACCACCATGTTAATTTAACCAGCATAAAGAAAGCAATATGATACCTTCTTTAACATGGTATTATTGGTGTTGCGTTGAAACTGCAAACTGACCTGTTGAGAATTCGATGAAAAAAGGGGTCAGTGGAATGAAGTCTAGGCCTAAATACCCACAGGTCAGTTTGTACAGAACATATATGTAACTAGAGTTTTATGAGTGAGAAGGGCTGGACATCAAGGTTGATGATGGTTATGTCACAAGTTAGGATAAGACAAGACATGTATTACACTTTCTGGATATCCCACAGGTTGACTGGTGGAGTACAAGATAGGAAAAGATTATAAGATATGTTACAGCTTGCTCGTGTGAGAAAAGCAAACAGTGGTCTGCAAAGGTGATAATGAGACAATGGTGGCCAGGTTGGCTGCTATGGTAGAGCATCTCTCACATATACACCTAACCAGCTAAACTGTATAATTTTCTCAGCAGAGTCCAAGCTTTGGTAAAGTGACGATACCAGTCTGCCATACTTTAGAGCGTATTAATCTCATATTTTGTGGGAAAACAATGAACAGACTAATATTTAATGCAGATAAGGGATCAAATATATGCCAACTGACTTTTAGTGACTAAATATAGACATACAAAAGCCTTTCAGTCACTAAGGATCCCCAAAACTCATCTCCGTGGAACTACTTTCATGCAGCGTAAGGCTATCCCGTGAGTCGGTTTGCACTTTTGTCCATTTCCCTACAGCATTCTAAAGAGCCTCTGGCTTACGCCAGATCTCAAAAAAACACCATGATAATATATGGTCTACGAAAATATGTGGAGTGAATTTTGTGCGAAAAATTGCGTTTTTAGGTGACGGGCGCTTTTACGTGGAAATCATGATATCTTTTTTTAATACCATGCATAATTATTAACATAGAGTGACTTAATTCCATCATTAACTTGGCTAGTATAATCACAAGAATAACTTTGCAGAACTAGATTATTTATTTATTTGATGAACTTCTTAAGATTATCCCGTATCTTTGACATTTGTTATGACAACAGTGTTAACATCGAGTTCCTCTAACAGTAAAGATACCTTATCCAGAGGAGATATTCAATGTCAATATGGCCCATCACCGCCTACGGATTATTAACGACCTTGCACATTGTATGCGTGCCCTGTGGTCAGTTAATGAACAATAACAACAACAGATTAGTGGAACGGCTTTATACCCCTCAAACTATTAAACTTCAAATTATTTAACATCGGGGCCATTGTCACGCAGTTCTTGTTCGAATAATCATAACTGGTGACATGATAATATGATCAGGTGTTTATTTATTTTATTTATTTTATTTATTCATTCAAATGGTCAACAGACATAAAATCCAGTTATAGACCACGAATAAAACTATATACAAGGTACATGGCATAAAACACATGACTGCTAACATGTGAAACATGTAAAAATCAACATTAAAATGACTTGATAGGTTCGTTAGCTACAATATTACCAAACACCTATTAAATTAAGTTCAGTAATAATTAAACTTTGCGAACAAAAGTTGAACCATTTTTGTTGAACAGTTTGTCTTCAATGATGCTTTGACACAAATAAATCCAAGTTTGTTGTGTTAAAAAAAAATTGTATTCGTGTAAAGAAAAAAAAGTCGGAATCAGAGAAAATATTCATAATCTAAGACTTCTGACCGATGTGTAAAAAGATGATAGAGATAAGAATTTGAAGTTGAAATACCATGCATGTATAAGAATGAGAAGTCTAAAAATCTCTGACGGTTCTTAAGAGAGTGTAAATTTAATAGATCGTATTTATCAGTGTTAGAATATTGAGAATAATCAAAGTTGTTGTTAAAACAGACATAATTTAAAATGTATTCTGTCCCCGTTCAATCTTGTCTATATATAACATTTAGTATGGGGTGACTATATACTGGGAAACAATATTCAAGCTGACTGCAAACCGAAGAATTGTACATAGATAAACTGTGATTGAAAAGGCTTAGATTATATAGTATAATATAAAACAAAACCTCAAAACGCAAAATACGGACAAAACCCCCACATTTTATAAAAAAATATTGTATAGACTGAGGATTAGACTTAACGTCACGTTCAGCAAAATTTCAGTTGAATAGCTACTTATTTTGTAGAAATTTACCTCTACAATTAGGATTTCACTTTATTGTTTCAAATTTTGTACTACGTTTACAAGCATAATCTTTCAATGGACGCACTATAAAATTAAACATTATAAAATTACATAAATTACTTTTTTATATGTAGATGACTGATCCTAATTTAATTGTTGTATATGGTGCACTATGCATATACAACTGTTATTTTTAAATAACAACCTTAAATTTAAAACAACCATAACCGTAAAATATCGTAAGTGATCTGTTTATTTTTATGAATCTATATGCTTTTTTGGTCTAAATATATTTATTCAACATGTGACTGAAAAAATAAAAGATCTTTAGGGATATATTTGCATTTGTTCCCTTTTGACAAAATTAACGCGAGGGTTTTGTCTACTAGTGGATTTTTTTCTATTGAGTTTTGATAGTGGGGGTTTGTCTCTTGAGGGTTTTGTTTGTATCTCTCTGGTGGCATCATAAAAATGTGCTACTAGTATCTTGTGGATAAGTTATTATGCTTCTAATAATAGACACATGTCTGAGTTATACTCCACTTTCGTATATTTAATGGACAAGCTTTCTTCTCTGACCCAGATGTAAAAGGGAAAGAATGTCCGACTCCTATACATAAAACTCCTACACAGCTAAAACATTTTGTTCGTGATTTGCAACTCAGTTAACCCTATCTGCCCTGGGCGATTTGGGGTGTACCGCAGCCTGGATTGGGGGGGGGTAAGTGCCCCCTATATATTTTTGCTATCGTTAAGGCTAGAGGGCTGAAACTTACCACAGTATATCTTTGGATCAAGCTCTATAAGAAAATATACAAAAATCCAAGATAGCCTCCATGATGATGTCATTGTCATTTTCAAAAAGAGCGTTTTTTGACGATTTTTCCGTCAGAATTTCGAATTTTTTATTTTTGCTTTTTCTTCGCAGAAACTGCATGATACAT
Organism: Hanleya hanleyi; assembly: GCA_036873755.1. NCBI lineage: Eukaryota > Metazoa > Mollusca > Polyplacophora > Lepidopleurida > Hanleyidae > Hanleya > Hanleya hanleyi. The sequence continues at coordinate 15,738 of JAVTVY010003417.1, forward strand.
TAGTAAATAATAATCTGATATGAAATAAAATAAGTTTTACCCACTTTTCCATACAGAAAAGCAAACATTTTGAAGAAATATGACGAAAACATCACATTTCTGGTACCCCACATGGCCGCCATTTTGAATTTACCCATGATCCTCTGCTCGGGAGATCATGAAAATATGCTCAAAATGATCCCAATATGATAATCTAAAAAGTCACGGAGGTTCAGCTCTCATTTTTTTGTCGTTCCGGAGATAAAAGCAAAAAACCAACAGGGGGTGGGGGCGCGAAGGTAGGTTTAAGACATACATGTATTTTTCCTTTAGCAAGTGATCTGTTGACCTTTTCAACAAAAAAATCACAATAAAATAGAACAAAATAAAAGAAATTTATTAAATTCAAATAGATTACTTGATAAATGTTCCGACACGAGAGTCTAAAGCTTCTTCATTTAATATATGTAAATAGAGTAGGGCTCAGAGCTGTGTGTGTTTTCTTTATCATCGAAAACAATATGAGTCTTAAGCATTGTATCAAATGTAATGTTTGCTGATGGACACTTGCATTCTCTGACGACATCTGGTTATGGTGTGTCGAAACTGACGCTTGAATTAAAAATAGTGTTTCTCGACAATAGTGAAGGCAATTTCGTCAGGATAAAAAAAGCCCTGTAAATAGCCAACATATGGTAGATTTCGTGTTCATAAACTTATATATTAGCATATTTCATTGGTCGTGTATATATTTGCAGAAAGATCCATGTCAGTTTTCTTTACAGCCGAACACATCCTAATTTTGTGGCAGCGGTAACTATAGGAACAATATCATTTTCATGATACATATACTATTTTGTAAGTAATCTAATATAACGGGTGTAGTCATGCGTCATTGTTCTGCTATCAATAGGCGATATACATGTAATCACCGTCGTGGACAGCTTCAATATGACATTAACATCTCTTTTTTCAGCATATTTGCTTCGAAAATTTAGCACCAAGTCTGTTATTTCAAGATCGTAAATTCCCCTGATTTAAAAATTTAAACCGTTTGGTGAATAGATTCTAGAAAACATACACTGATGAATTTCTTAAACGCATGCATACTATAGTATTTCGGTAAGTTGCTGCAAGGATTCAATTGGAATAAAAACTGAATTTCGACAGAATTCACGAATAATCCATTTTAACGTCTTAGATATACATTTCAGGAAAAGTGTCGCATATTATGGAATCCTGTCTCAGAAAGATAAAGCAGGCTTGCTTATCGAACTGTACATTGTATCCCATGAACACGAAAAAGAAAATAGTCCTGATTGTGGAAGTATGCTTTGGTAACCGTGAACACGAAAGAGAAAGTAGGCCTGTTTGTCGAACTGTACTCTGTATCCCGTGAACACGAAAGAGAATGTTGTCCTGCTTGTCGAACTGTACTCTGTATCCCGTGAATACACTGTAAAAATTGGTGACATGTTTAATGTCTCAAAATGAAACATGATTTTGTCCCAACTTTTGGGACATGTGAGTACGTGTATGTTTCATATTAAAACGGCTTCATGTTTCAAATTGAAACACGTGTCCTTTTCACATGAGTTAATGATGTCTCAATATGAGACATGTCTTCAATAAGCACGTGTTCGTTTGAAACATGTAACGTTCTACATTTTGAAACGTGTTGTGTACACACGTCTCAAGCTGAAACAGGTTAGAGCCGACTACATGTTTCAAAATGAAACGTCTAAGCCCAAATATGACTTTGTCCCAACTTTTGAGACATGTCACAAGTGAAACGGATCTGTGCATGTCTCAAACTTGGAAGTGTTTCAAAACAGTCTACATCCCATTACGTGTTTCAGGAGACTGTCAGGTTGGCATGTGCATGATACCGGTACTGAAACGAAAACATTCATCAAAAATCAACATATATCAAGTTTTATTCTCTTATATTCGTTGGAAGTCAAACTCAGGAACATGTATTGTATGAACAAGCAATAACCATATACAGAAACACATAAAACTGACTGCTCCTCAGGTTAACTCAAACCTAATAATGATTTCAAACAGATGCATGATTGGTACATCAGAATCCCTGATGTGAACCCCGTTACCATAGAGTGAAAATTGTTCATATAACAATAATGTGCTCAAGGTTTGATTCATTTATATCACGGATTCACACTTAAAAGTTAAAGATAATTTACTGAAGTCTCAACTTGCCATATTGGTCCGTTGACACGACATTGTCTGATCTGTGATAAAGTATTATCCCATATTATATTCCATGTCTAATCCGGCACACTGGAAACATTTCTGAACATGGGTACTGTATTACTTAGGCCTACAAATATGGAATTGCTGAATGATACTGCCTTTGTTATTTTTCCTGACATGCTACTCGCGATTAACTATTTCTGTTTCCGGGTGGCTATAATTTCATTCCATTTTGGGGTATGGAATACGGATCGCAGATGATTATTAAAATCAGGGCTGGAGGGCTGGATTCGTCTCGAGTTTTGCAACAGTGATCACATTGTGGGATGAAGTAGAAACATTGTTGACACTGAACACTATTCAATATTCCAATACGTTTGAAAAATAATGTCCATTCTGTCTCCTTCTGATTTATATATGCCACTAAGGCCGAATCCCGTCCAACGCTGTAATGACGTACGCAATCGTATTGACTCTGTTCAAAAACATCTCCTGGCGCGCTACACATTCACAATTCAAAATACTGAATGTACCTTTGATCACACGGAGAACACAGTTGTTATTTCTTTCAATGCTGCTCACATTAGTGCCCCATAAGTGTCACTTTTATTCTGGCAACATTGCTATGTATTTTGTTGGTGTGCCGTAATATGACCATATGTTTTGAGCGAATACTCTTAAATTCAAAATGTCGGCCATGTAGGGTTCCAGTGAAGAGTCAAAATTTGGGCTGGGAAAATCTTACAAAAAAAATCGATAAAAAATGCATATTTGGAATATGACGTAACTGTGAAGTCTTCAAAGCGGCTATCTTGCAAAAAAAAATTCACACTTTTTAGTTAAGCTGATGTTGTGAGAAGTTTCAGACCTCTATCTCAATGAGCAAAGACATATTTGGAAGGAGAGGGGTAGAGTGAAATGGCGCCTGGGCAGGCCTCAAATACCCTAGGCCTGGTTGAGATAAATTGTTATGCAAATAATTCAATTAAAATGCTCAGTCGATTAATCCACAATTTCGACATATATCTTCCGGGTCGCTAAATACCAGAAATAAATATCTGAAAGCCAGTGGTAATCATATCTTTGTTTGCAAATTGCTAGAGCTCTCTGTCGAAGTGTGTGAAGACGATCTGGTATGTAATTTCATGCATCAGACAGCACTATCCCTTTTGTACTCCGCTCTTCTTGACACATGTCGTCATGCAACTCGGTTGCACGTGTTTCAGCGTTGATGTTTCAAACAGCTTTTCGGACCGTTATAGTGAGACCCCAGCGCGATTGAAACATGTCACAACTCTCAAATAGTTGCATCGTTACGTCTATGAGACATGTTTTGTGGAAAAATAGGGTGAAACATGTAGCATTATGAAGCATCTAACATGTTACCATCTCAAAATGAAACGTTAAACATGTTTCCACTTTTTACAGTGTACGAAAGAGAATGTAGTCCTGCTTGTCGAACTGTATTCTCTGTATTCCGTGAACACGAAAGAGAATGTAGTCCTGCTTGTCGAACTGTATTCTCTGTATCCCGTGAACACGAAAGAGAATGTAGTCCTGCTTGTCCAACTGTATACTCTGTATCCCGCGACCACGAAAGAGAATGTAGTCCTGCTTGTCGAACTGTACTTTGTATCCCATGAACACGAAAGGGAAAGTAGGCCTGCTTGTCGAACCGTACTCTGTATCCCGTGAACACGAAAGAGAATGTAGTCCTGCTTGTCCAACAGTATACTCTGTATCCCGCGACCACGAAAGAGAATGTAGTCCTGCTTGTCCAACTGTATACTCTGTATCCCGCGACCACGAAAGAGAATGTAGTCCTGCTTGTCGAACTGTACTTTGTATCCCATGAACACGAAAGGGAAAGTAGGCCTGCTTGTCCAACTGTATACTCTGTATCCCGCGACCACGAAAGAGAATGTAGTCCTGCTTGTCGAACTGTACTTTGTATCCCATGAACTGCTTGTCGAACTGTACTTTGTATCCCATGAACACGAAAGGGAAAGTAGGCCTGCTTGTCGAACCGTACTCTGTATCCCGTGAACACGAAAGAGAATGTAGTCCTGCTTGTCGAATACTCTGTATCCCGTGAACACGAAAGATAATGTAGTCCTGCTTGTCGAACTGTACTCTGAATCCCGTGAACACGAAAGAGAATGTAGTCCTGTTTGTTGAACTGTACTCGGTATCCCATGAACACGAAAGAGAAAATATGCCTGCTTGTGGAAGTATGCTTTGGTAGCCGTGAACATCCGAAAGAGAAAGTAGGCCTGTTTGTCGAACTGTACTCTGTATCCCGTGAACACGAAAGAGAATGTTGTCCTGCTTGTCGAACTGTACACTGTATCCCGTGAATACGAAAAAGAATGTAGTCCTGCTTGTCGAAATCTTCTCTGTATCCCGTGAACACGAAAGAGAATGTAGTCCTGCTTGTTCAACTGTATACTCTGTATTCCGTGAACACGAAAATGTCGAATACTCTGTATCCCATGAACATGAAAGAGAAAGTATGCCTGCTTGTCGAACTGTACTCTGTATCCCGTGAACACGAAAGAGAATGTAGTCCTGCTTGTCGAACTGTACCCTGCACCCCGTGAACACGAAAGAGAAAATAGGCCTGCTTGGCGAACTAGGCATTAGACACCGTGAATACGAAAGAGATAGTACCGTAGGCCTGCCTGTCGAACTGTACTTTATACCCCGTGAACAGGAAAAGAGAAAGCATATTTCCTTATGAATATTGGGAGAAGTATCCATTCACGACCGACATTTGAATGTATATCGCTGAAAATCTGATTGTCAAACTGTTTGCCCTGATGAAATTCTTAAACGCATACTAATAGTTTGGTCAGTTGATGCAAGGATTCGATGTAATAAAATTGAAAATGAACACTGAATTATTGACAGAATACACACATAATCTCTTTTTACATTTACGTTTTTACGTTAAGAATATATTTCAGGAAAAGTTTCGCATATTATGGAATACTGCTTGTCGAACTGTACTTTGTATCCCATGAACACGAAAGGGAAAGTAGGCCTGCTTGTCGAACCGTACTCTGTATCCCGTGAACACGAAAGAGAATGTAGTCCTGCTTGTCGAATACTCTGTATCCCGTGAACACGAAAGAGAATGTAGTCCTGCTTGTCGAACTGTATTCTGAATCCCGTGAACACGAAAGAGAATGTAGTCCTGTTTGCAGCGGTAACTATAGGAACAATATCATTTTCATGATACATATACTATTTTGTAAGTAATCTGATATAACGGGTGTAGTCATCCGTCATTGTACTGCTATCAATAGGAGATGTACATGTAATCACCGACGGGGACAGCTTCAATATGACATTAACATCTCTTTTTTTCAGCATATTTGCTTCGAAAATTTAGCACCAAGTCTGTTATTTCAAGATCGTAAATTCCCCTGATTTAAAAATTTAAACCGTTTAGTGAATAGATTCTAGAAAACATACACTGATGAATTTCTTAAACGCATGCATACTCGTCTTAGATATACATTGCAGGAAAAGTGTCGCATATTATGGAATCCTGTCTCAGAAAGATAAAGCAGGCTTGCTTGTCGAACTGTACATTGTATCCCATGAACACGAAAAAGAAAATAGTCCTGATTGTGGAAGTATGCTTTGGTAACCGTGAACACGAAAGAGAAAGTAGGCCTGTTTGTCGAACTGTACACTGTATCCCGTGAATACGAAAAAGAATGTAGTCCTGCTTGTCGAAATCTTCTCTGTATCCTGTGAACACGAAAAAGAATGTAGTCCTGCTTGTCGAAATGTACTCTGTATCCCGTGAACACGAAAGAGAATGTAGTCCTGCTTGTCCAACTGTATACTCTGTATTCCGTGAACACGAAAATGTCGAACACTCTGTGTCCCATGAACATGAAAGAGAAAGTATGCCTGCTTGTCGAACTGTACTCTGTATCCCGTGAACACGAAAGAGAAAATAGGCCTGCTTGGCGAACTAGGTATTAGACACCGTGAATACGAAAGAGATAGGACCGTAGGCCTGCCTGTCGAACTGTACTTTATACCCCGTGAACAGGAAAAGAGAAAGAATATTTCCTTATGAATATTGGGAGAAGTATCCATTCACGACCGACATTTGAATGTATATCGCTGAAAATCTGATTGTCAAACTGTTTGCCCTGATGAAATTCTTAAACGCATACTAATAGTTTGGTCAGTTGATGCAAGGATTCGATGTAATAAAATTGAAAATGAACACTAAATTATTGACAGAATACACGCATAATCTCTTTTTACATTTACGTTTTTACGTTAAGAATATATTTCAGGAAAAGTTTCGCATATTATGGAATACTGCTTGTCGAACTGTACTTTGTATCCCATGAACACGAAAGGGAAAGTAGGCCTGTTTGTCGAACCGTACTCTGTATCCCGTGAACACGAAAGAGAATGTAGTCCTGCTTGTCGAATACTCTGTATCCCGTGACCACGAAAGAGAATGTAGCCCTGCTTGTCGAACTGTAATCTGAATCCCGTGAACACGAAAGAGAATGTAGTCCTGTTTGTTGAACTGTACTCGGTATCCCATGAACACGAAAGAGAAATATGCCTGCTTGTGGAAGTATGCTTTGGTAGCCGTGAACACGAAAGAGAAAGTAGGCCTGTTTGTCGAACTGTACTCTGTATCCCGTGAACACGAAAGAGAATGTTGTCCTGCTTGTCGAACTGTACACTATATCCCGTGAATACGAAAAAGAATGTAGTCCTGCTTGTCGAAATCTTCTCTGTATCCCGTGAACACGAAAGAGAATGTAGTCCTGCTTGTTCAACCGTATACTCTGTATTCCGTGAACACGAAAATGTCGAATACTCTGTATCCCATGAACATGAAAGAGAAAGTATGCCTGCTTGTCGAACTGTACTCTGTATCCCGTGAACACGAAAGAGAATGTAGTCCTGCTTGTCGAACTGTACCCTGCACCCCGTGAACACGAAAGAGAAAATAGGCCTGCTTGGCGAACTAGGCATTAGACACCGTGAATACGAAAGAGATAGTACCGTAGGCCTGCCTGTCGAACTGTACTTTATACCCCGTGAACAGGAAAAGAGAAAGCATATTTCCTTATGAATATTGGGAGAAGTATCCATTCACGACCGACATTTGAATGTATATCGCTGAAAATCTGATTGTCAAACTGTTTGCCCTGATGAAATTCTTAAACGCATACTAATAGTTTGGTCAGTTGATGCAAGGATTCGATGTAATAAAATTGAAAATGAACACTGAATTATATTGACAGAATACGCGCATAATCTCTTTTTACATTTACGTTTTTACGTTAAGAATATATTTCAGGAAAAGTTTCGCATAGTATGGAATACTGCTTGTCGAACTGTACTTTGTATCCCATGAACACGAAAGGGAATGTAGGCCTGCTTGTCGAACCGTACTCTGTATCCCGTGAACACGAAAGAGAATGTAGTCCTGCTTGTCGAATACTCTGTATCCCGTGAACAAGAAAGAGAATGTAGTCCTGCTTGTCGAACTGTATTCTGAATCCCGTGAACACGAAAGAGAATGTAGTCCTGTTTGCAGCGGTAACTATAGGAACAATATCATTTTCATGATACATATACTATTTTGTAAGTAATCTGATATAACGGGTGTAGTCATCCGTCATTGTACTGCTATCAATAGGAGATGTACATGTAATCACCGACGGGGACAGCTTCAATATGACATTAACATCTCTTTTTTTCAGCATATTTGCTTCGAAAATTTAGCACCAAGTCTGTTATTTCAAGATCGTAAATTCCCCTGATTTAAAAATTTAAACCGTTTAGTGAATAGATTCTAGAAAACATACACTGATGAATTTCTTAAACGCATGCATACTCGTCTTAGATATACATTGCAGGAAAAGTGTCGCATATTATGGAATCCTGTCTCAGAAAGATAAAGCAGGCTTGCTTGTCGAACTGTACATTGTATCCCATGAACACGAAAAAGAAAATAGTCCTGATTGTGGAAGTATGCTTTGGTAACCGTGAACACGAAAGAGAAAGTAGGCCTGTTTGTCGAACTGTACACTGTATCCCGTGAATACGAAAAAGAATGTAGTCCTGCTTGTCGAAATCTTCTCTGTATCCTGTGAACACGAAAAAGAATGTAGTCCTGCTTGTCGAAATGTACTCTGTATCCCGTGAACACGAAAGAGAATGTAGTCCTGCTTGTCCAACTGTATACTCTGTATTCCGTGAACACGAAAATGTCGAACACTCTGTGTCCCATGAACATGAAAGAGAAAGTATGCCTGCTTGTCGAACTGTACTCTGTATCCCGTGAACACGAAAGAGAAAATAGGCCTGCTTGGCGAACTAGGTATTAGACACCGTGAATACGAAAGAGATAGGACCGTAGGCCTGCCTGTCGAACTGTACTTTATACCCCGTGAACAGGAAAAGAGAAAGAATATTTCCTTATGAATATTGGGAGAAGTATCCATTCACGACCGACATTTGAATGTATATCGCTGAAAATCTGATTGTCAAACTGTTTGCCCTGATGAAATTCTTAAACGCATACTAATAGTTTGGTCAGTTGATGCAAGGATTCGATGTAATAAAATTGAAAATGAACACTAAATTATTGACAGAATACACGCATAATCTCTTTTTACATTTACGTTTTTACGTTAAGAATATATTTCAGGAAAAGTTTCGCATATTATGGAATACTGCTTGTCGAACTGTACTTTGTATCCCATGAACACGAAAGGGAAAGTAGGCCTGTTTGTCGAACCGTACTCTGTATCCCGTGAACACGAAAGAGAATGTAGTCCTGCTTGTCGAATACTCTGTATCCCGTGACCACGAAAGAGAATGTAGCCCTGCTTGTCGAACTGTACTCTGAATCCCGTGAACACGAAAGAGAATGTAGTCCTGTTTGTTGAACTGTACTCGGTATCCCATGAACACGAAAGAGAAATATGCCTGCTTGTGGAAGTATGCTTTGGTAGCCGTGAACACGAAAGAGAAAGTAGGCCTGTTTGTCGAACTGTACTCTGTATCCCGTGAACACGAAAGAGAATGTTATCCTGCTTGTCGAACTGTACTCTGTATCCCGTGAATACGAAAAAGAATGTAGTCCTGCTTGTCGAAATCTTCTCTGTATCCCGTGAACACGAAAGAGAATGTAGTCCTGCTTGTCGAACCGTACTCTGTATTCCGTGAACACGAAAGAGAATGTAGTCCTGCTTGTCCAACTGTACTTTGTATCCCAAGAACACGAATGAGAAAGTAGGCCTGCTTGTCGAACCGTACTCTGTATCCCGTGAACACGAAAGAGAATGTAGTCCTGCTTGTCGAACTGTACTCTGGATTCCGTGACCACGAAAGAGAATGTAGCCCTGCTTGTCGAACTGTACTCTGAATCCCGTGAACACGAAAGAGAATGTAGTCCTGTTTGTTGAACTGTACTCGGTATCCCATGAACACGAAAGAGAAATATGCCTGCTTGTGGAAGTATGCTTTGGTAGCCGTGAACACGAAAGAGAAAGTAGGCCTGTTTGTCGAACTGTACTCTGTATCCCGTGAACACGAAAGAGAATGTTATCCTGCTTGTCGAACTGTACTCTGTATCCCGTGAATACGAAAAAGAATGTAGTCCTGCTTGTCGAAATCTTCTCTGTATCCCGTGAACACGAAAGAGAATGTAGTCCTGCTTGTCGAACCGTACTCTGTATTCCGTGAACACGAAAGAGAATGTAGTCCTGCTTGTCCAACTGTACTTTGTATCCCAAGAACACGAATGAGAAAGTAGGCCTGCTTGTCGAACTGTACTCTGTATCCCGTGAACACGAAAGAGAATGTAGTCCTGCTTGTCGAACTGTACTCTGGATTCCGTGAACACGAAAGAGAATGTAGTCCTATTTGTTGAACTGTACTCGGTATCCCATGAACACGAAAGAGAAAATATGCCTGCTTGTGGAAGTATGCTTTGGTAGCCGTGAACACGAAAGAGAATGTAGACCTGTTTGTTGAACTGTACTCGGTGTCCCCTGAAGACGAAAGAGAAAATAGGCCTGCTTGTCGAAGGATGCTTTGGTAGCCGTGAACACGAATGTAGTCCTGCTTGTCGAATACTCTGTATCCCGTGAACATGAAAGAGAAAGTATGCCTGCTTGTGGAAGTATGCTTTGGTAGCCGTGAACACGAAAGAGAAAGTAGGCCTGTTTGTCGAACAGTACTCTGTATCCCGTGAACACGAAAGAGAATGTTGTCCTGCTTGTCGAACTGTACTCTGTATCCTGTGAATACGAAAAAAGAATGTAGTCCTGCTTGTCGAAATCTTCTCTGTATCCCGAGAACACGAAAGAGAATGTAGTCCTGCTTGTTCAACCGTATACTCTGTATCCCGTGAACACGAAAGAGAATGTAGTCCTGCTTGTCCAACTGTATACTCAGTATTCCGTGAACACGAAAGAGAATATAGTCCTGCTTGTCCAACTGTACTTTGTATCCCAAGAACACGAATGAGAAAGTAGGCATGCTTGTCGAACTGTACTCTGTATCCCGTGAACACAAAAGAGAATGTAGTCCTGCTTGTCGAAATGTACTCTGTATCCCGTGAACACGAAAGAGAATGTAGTCCTGCTTGTCCAACTGTATACTCTGTATCCCGTGAACACAAAAGAGAATGTAGTCCTGCTTGTCGAAATCTTCTCTGTATCCCGTGAACACGAAAGAGAATGTAGTCCTGCTTGTCCAACTGTATGCTCTGTATCCCGTGAACACAAAAGAGAATGTAGTCCTGCTTGTCGAAATCTTCTCTGTATCCCGTGAACACGAAAGAGAATGTAGTCCTGCTTGTCCAACTGTATGCTCTGTATCCCGTGAACACAAAAGAGAATGTAGTCCTGCTTGTCGAAATCTTCTCTGTATCCCGTGAACACGAAAGAGAATGTAGTCCTGCTTGTCCAACTGTATGCTCTGTATCCCGTGAACACAAAAGAGAATGTAGTCCTGCTTGTCGAAATCTTCTCTGTATCCCGTGAACACGAAAGAGAATGTAGTCCTGCTTGTCCAACTGTATGCTCTGTATCCCGTGAACACAAAAGAGAATGTAGTCCTGCTTGTCGAAATCTTCTCTGTATCCCGTGAACACGAAAGAGAATGTAGTCCTGCTTGTCCAACTGTATGCTCTGTATCCCGTGAACACAAAAGAGAATGTAGTCCTGCTTGTCGAAATCTTCTCTGTATCCCGTGAACACGAAAGAGAATGTAGTCCTGCTTGTCCAACTGTATGCTCTGTATCCCGTGAACACAAAAGAGAATGTAGTCCTGCTTGTCGAAATCTTCTCTGTATCCCGTGAACACGAAAGAGAATGTAGTCCTGCTTGTCCAACTGTATGCTCTGTATCCCGTGAACACGAAAGAGAATGTAGTCCTGCTTGTCGAACTGTACTCTGAATCCCGTGAACACGAAAGAGAATGTAGTCCTGCTTGTCGAAGTATGCTTTGGTAGCCGTGAACACGAATGTAGTCCTGCTTGTCGAATACTCTGTATCCCGTGAACAGAAAGAGAAAGTATGCCTGCTTGTCGAACACTCTGTATCCCATGAACATGAAAGAGAAAGTATGCCTGCTTGTCGAACTGTACTCTGTATCCCGTGAACACGAAAGAGAAAATAGGCCTGCTTGGCGAACTAGGTATTAGACACCGTGAATACGAAAGAGATAGGACCGTAGGCCTGCCTGTCGAACTGTACTTTATACCCCGTGAACAGGAAAAGAGAAAGAATATTTCCTTATGAATATTGGGAGAAGTATCCATTCACGACCGACATTTGAATGTATATCGCTGAAAATCTGATTGTCAAACTGTTTGCCCTGATGAAATTCTTAAACGCATACTAATAGTTTGGTCAGTTGATGCAAGGAAGAGAAAGTAGACCTGATTGGCGAAATGCACTTTGTACCAAATGAACAAGAAAGAAAAGATATGCCTGCTTATCAAACTGTACTTCGTATTTCGAGCACAGGAAAAGGGAAAGTAGGCCTGCTTGTCGAACTGTACTCTGGATCCCGTGAACACGAAAGAGAATGTAGTCCTGTTTGTTGAACTGTACTCGGTATCCCATGAACACGAAAGAGAAAATATGCCTGCTTGTGGAAGTATGCTTTGGTAGCCGTGAACACGAAAGAGAATGTAGACCTGTTTGTTGAACTGTACTCGGTATCCCCTGAAGACGAAAGAGAAAATAGGCCTGCTTGTCGAAGGATGCTTTGGTAGCCGTGAACACGAATGTAGTCCTGCTTATCGAATACTCTGTATCCCGTGAACATGAAAGAGAAAGTATGCCTGCTTGTGGAAGTATGCTTTGGTAGCCGTGAACACGAAAGAGAAAGTAGGCCTGTTTGTCGAACAGTACTCTGTATCCCGTGAACACGAAAGAGAATGTTGTCCTGCTTGTCGAACTGTACTCTGTATCCTGTGAATACGAAAAAAGAATGTAGTCCTGCTTGTCGAAATCTTCTCTGTATCCCGAGAACACGAAAGAGAATGTAGTCCTGCTTGTTCAACCGTATACTCTGTATCCCGTGAACACGAAAGAGAATGTAGTCCTGCTTGTCCAACTGTATACTCAGTATTCCGTGAACACGAAAGAGAATATAGTCCTGCTTGTCCAACTGTACTTTGTATCCCAAGAACACGAATGAGAAAGTAGGCATGCTTGTCGAACTGTACTCTGTATCCCGTGAACACAAAAGAGAATGTAGTCCTGCTTGTCGAAATGTACTCTGTATCCCGTGAACACGAAAGAGAATGTAGTCCTGCTTGTCCAACTGTATACACTGTATTCCGTGAGCACGAAAGAGAATGTAGTCCTGCTTGTCGAACTGTACTTTGTATCCCATGAACACGAAAGAGAAAGTAGGCCTGCTTGTCGAACCGTACTCTGTATCCCGTGAACACGAAAGAGAATGTAGTCCTGCTTGTCGAATACTCTGTATCCCGTGAACATGAAAGAGAATGTAGTCCTGCTTGTCGAACTGTACTCTGAATCCCGTGAACACGAAAGAGAATGTAGACCTGTTTGTTGAACTGTACTCGGTATCCCCTGAAGACGAAAGAGAAAATAGGCCTGCTTGTCGAAGTATGCTTTGGTAGCCGTGAACACGAATGTAGTCCTGCTTGTCGAATACTCTGTATCCCGTGAACATGAAAGAGAAAGTATGCCTGCTTGTCGAACTGTACTCTGTATCCCGTGGACACGAAAGAGAATGTAGTCCTGCTTGTCGAACTGTACCCTGCACCCCGTGAACACGAAAGAGAAAATAGGCCTGCTTGGCGAACTAGGCATTAGACACCGTGAATACGAAAGAAATAGTACCGTAGGCCTGCCTGTCGAACTGTACTTTATACCCCGTGAACAGGAAAAGAGAAAGCATATTTCCTTATGAATATTGGGAGAAGTATCCATTCACGACCGACATTTGAATGTATATCGCTGAAAATCTGATTGTCAAACTGTTTGCCCTGATGAAATTCTTAAACGCATACTAATAGTTTGGTCAGTTGATGCAAGGAAGAGAAAGTAGACCTGATTGGCGAAATGCACTTTGTACCAAATGAACAAGAAAGAAAAGATATGCCTGCTTATCAAACTGTACTTCGTATTTCGAGCACAGGAAAAGGGAAAGTAGGCCTGCTTGTCGAACTGTACTCTGGATCCCGTGAACACGAAAGAGAATGTAGTCCTGTTTGTTGAACTGTACTCGGTATCCCATGAACACGAAAGAGAAAATATGCCTGCTTGTGGAAGTATGCTTTGGTAGCCGTGAACACGAAAGAGAATGTAGACCTGTTTGTTGAACTGTACTCGGTATCCCCTGAAGACGAAAGAGAAAATATGCCTGCTTGTCGAAGGATGCTTTGGTAGCCGTGAACACGAATGTAGTCCTGCTTATCGAATACTCTGTATCCCGTGAACATGAAAGAGAAAGTATGCCTGCTTGTGGAAGTATGCTTTGGTAGCCGTGAACACGAAAGAGAAAGTAGGCCTGTTTGTCGAACAGTACTCTGTATCCCGTGAACACGAAAGAGAATGTTGTCCTGCTTGTCGAACTGTACTCTGTATCCTGTGAATACGAAAAAAGAATGTAGTCCTGCTTGTCGAAATCTTCTCTGTATCCCGAGAACACGAAAGAGAATGTAGTCCTGCTTGTTCAACCGTATACTCTGTATCCCGTGAACACGAAAGAGAATGTAGTCCTGCTTGTCCAACTGTATACTCTGTATTCCGTGAACACGAAAGAGAATATAGTCCTGCTTGTCCAACTGTACTTTGTATCCCAAGAACACGAATGAGAAAGTAGGCATGCTTGTCGAACTGTACTCTGTATCCCGTGAACACAAAAGAGAATGTAGTCCTGCTTGTCGAAATGTACTCTGTATCCCGTGAACACGAAAGAGAATGTAGTCCTGCTTGTCCAACTGTATACTCTGTATCCCGTGAACACAAAAGAGAATGTAGTCCTGCTTGTCGAAATCTTCTCTGTATCCCGTGAACACGAAAGAGAATGTAGTCCTGCTTGTCCAACTGTATACTCTGTATCCCGTGAACACGAAAGAGAATGTAGTCCTGCTTGTCCAACTGTATACACTGTATTCCGTGAGCACGAAAGAGAATGTAGTCCTGCTTGTCGAACTGTACTTTGTATCCCATGAACACGAAAGAGAAAGTAGGCCTGCTTGTCGAACCGTACTCTGTATCCCGTGAACACGAAAGAGAATGTAGTCCTGCTTGTCGAATACTCTGTATCCCGTGAACATGAAAGAGAATGTAGTCCTGCTTGTCGAACTGTACTCTGAATCCCGTGAACACGAAAGAGAATGTAGACCTGTTTGTTGAACTGTACTCGGTATCCCCTGAAGACGAAAGAGAAAATAGGCCTGCTTGTCGAAGTATGCTTTGGTAGCCGTGAACACGAATGTAGTCCTGCTTGTCGAATACTCTGTATCCCGTGAACATGAAAGAGAAAGTATGCCTGCTTGTCGAACTGTACTCTGTATCCCGTGGACACGAAAGAGAATGTAGTCCTGCTTGTCGAACTGTACCCTGCACCCCGTGAACACGAAAGAGAAAATAGGCCTGCTTGGCGAACTAGGCATTAGACACCGTGAATACGAAAGAAATAGTACCGTAGGCCTGCCTGTCGAACTGTACTTTATACCCCGTGAACAGGAAAAGAGAAAGCATATTTCCTTATGAATATTGGGAGAAGTATCCATTCACGACCGACATTTGAATGTATATCGCTGAAAATCTGATTGTCAAACTGTTTGCCCTGATGAAATTCTTAAACGCATACTAATAGTTTGGTCAGTTGATGCAAGGAAGAGAAAGTAGACCTGATTGGCGAAATGCACTTTGTACCAAATGAACAAGAAAGAAAAGATATGCCTGCTTATCAAACTGTACTTCGTATTTCGAGCACAGGAAAAGGGAAAGTAGGCCTGCTTGTCGAACTGTACATTTATACCCCGTGAACACAAAAACAGCAAATAGGCGTGTTTGTCGAACTGCATGTACACTCTTAAAACGCAAATGTTAGATTTAACATCTAGAGGGTTGGAGGAGGGAAAACATTTAGAAAGTGTTGTATTCACCACTTTTGATTGTTAAATGCAACATTTTAAGCTGTTACATCCAACACTTAAAAGTGGTGAAACAACACTTTCTAAATGTTTTCCCTCCTTCAACCCTCTAGATGTTAAATATAACATTTGCGTTTTAAGAGTGTACATTGCACATCGTGAGGACGAAAAGAGAAAGCAAGCCTGTTTGCCGTACTGTACATTGCACTCGAGCATGAGGACGAAAAGAGAAAGCAGACCTGCTTGTCGAACTGTACATTGCACACCGGGGGACGAAAAGAGAAAGCAGGCCTGCTTGTCGTACTGTATACATTGCACACCGTGAGGAAGAAAAAAGAAAGCAGGCCTGCTTGTCGAACTGTACATTGCACACCGTGAGGAAGAAAAGACAAAGCAGGCCTGCTTGTCGAACTGTACACTGCACACCGTGAGGAAGAAAAGAGAAAGCAGCCCTGCTTGCCGAACTGTACATTGCACACCGTGAGGAAGAAAAGAGAAAGCAGGCCTGCTTGTGGAACTGTACATTGCACAGCGTGAGGAAGAAAAGAGAAAGCAGGCCTGCTTGTCGAACTGTACATTGCACACCGTGAGGAAGAAAAGAGAAAGCAGGCCTGCTTGTCGAACTGTACATTGCACACCGTGAGGAAGAAAAGAAAAAACAGGCCTGCTTGGCCATCTGTACATTGCACACAGTGAGGACGAAAAGAGAAAGCAGGCCTGCTTGTCGAACTGTACATTGCACACCGTGAGGAAGAAAAGAGAAAGCAGGCCTGCTTGTCGAACTGTACATTGCACACCGTGAGGAAGAAAAGAGAAAGCAGGCCTGCTTGTCGAACTGTACATTGCACACCGTGAGGAAGAGAAGAGAAAGCAGGCCTGCTTGTCGAACTATGCATTGCACACCGTGAGGAAGAAAAGAGAAAGCAGGCCTGCTTGTCGAACTGTACATTGCACACCGTGAGAAAGAAAAGAGAAAGCAGGCCTGCTTGTCGAACTGTACATTGCACACCGTGAGGAAGAAAAGAGAAAGCAGGCCTGCTTATCGAACTGTACATTGCACACCGTGAGGAAGAAAAGAGAAAGCAGGCCTGCTTGTCGAACTGTACATTGCACACCGTGAGGAAGAAAAGTGAAAGCAGGCCTGCTTGTCGAACTGTACATTGCACACCGTGAGGAAGAAAAGAGAAAGCAGGCCTGCTTGTCCATCTGTACATTACACAGCGTGAGGAAGAAAAGAGAAAGCAGGCCTGCTTGTCGAACTGTACATTGCACACCGTGAGGAAGAAAAGAGAAAGCAGGCCTGCTTGTCGAACTGTATATTGCACAACGTGAGGAAGAAAAGAGAAAGCAGGCCTGCTTGTCGAACTGTACATTGCACACCGTGAGGAAGAAAAGAGAAAGCAGGCCTGCTTGTCGAACTGTACATTGCACACCGTGAGGAAGAAAAGAGAAAGCAGGCCTGGTTGTCGAACTGTACATTGCACACTGTGAGGAAGAAAAGAGAAAGCAGGCCTGCTTGGCCATCTGTACATTGCACACAGTGAGGACGAAAAGAGAAAGTAGTCTTGCTCGTCGAAATGTACTTTTTACCACGTGAACACGAACAGAGAAAGGAGGCCTGCTTGTCGAACTGTACTTTGTACTCCGTGCACACAAAAGACCAATCAGGTATGCTTGTCGCACTGTACTTTTTACCCCGTGAACTCGAAAAGAGCAAATTGGCCTGCTTGTCGAACTGTAATTTGTACCCCGGGCAAACGAAATGAGACAGTAGGCCGGTTTGCGGAAATGTAATTTGTATCCAGTGAACACGGAAATAGAAAGCAGGCTTGCTTGTCGAAATAACTTATCCAATACATGTTTGCCCTTTTGAAATTCTTAAACGCATACCAGCAGTTCAGTCAGTTGGTACAAGGAATTAATATGGAAAAAATCTGGGAATGAAAACTGAATTTTTGTCAGAATTCACGCGCAATCCCTTTTCACGTTTTAGTTACATTTCAGGAAAACTTCTGCATATTAAGGAATACTAACTGTTTGTCCCAGTATCTGGAGCGATATTACACGAATATTATTTTATCATTTTTTTTCACTTCACCACCGTCAAAAACATTTCTATGTGGAGGTATGAGTTGACCCTAATCTGTTTTGGTCACGCTTACTTGGGAGATTTAAAAAAAAAAAATAGCCCGGATTGTAGTGTGTAGATAGGGTTTTAGCTGCCAGCGGCAATGAAACAATAATGCACAATCTTCAATACGTAATTGCGAGTGGTAACCATTGAAGACAGGCATTCCTTGGCGCGTTAGATGAATTATAACGTATGTCGCTGAAAATCTTATTTTCGAACTATACCTTCGAACTTCTCTAAAGCAGGCCTGAATGTTGAACTGTACATTGTACCACGTGGGGAGGAAATGAGAAAGCATGCCTGCTTGTTGAACTGTACATTGCAACCCATTGAGGACGAAAAGTAAAAGCAAACTTGCTTGTCAAACCATACACTGTGTCTCGTGAACTTGGAAAGAGAAAGCAGGTCTGCATGACGACCTGTACTTTCTACCTCTTGAGCACTAAAAAATAAATCAGACGTGCCTTTTGGACTGTACTGTGAGCACGAAAAGAGAAAGAAGGCTTGCTTGACGAACTGTAAATTGTACTTCGTGCGGACGAAGAAGCAGGCCTGCTCGTCGAACTGTACATTGTACCCCGTGAACATGTAAAGAGCAAACTGGTGTTTTTGTCATTTGATTCATGGATTCAATGTAAAAAATGTAAATGCTAGGATAATTTTCTCTCTCTCTCTCTCTCTCTCTTGGCTTTTGGTGAGTATGTGCTTTTAGATATGATAGGAGTTCAGTAGATCACATCATGGAGTTTATTAAATGCCATGAGTGCACAATCCTCCTCTCAGATAAAACAGTTATATGGAGCTTTTTAATACCGACGGTCACGGATGTACAAAGGGAAGCAATTTTACCAACGTCACGGCAGAGGGCGTGACTGCTTGGGGTCAGATCGAAGATTGTTAACATGGTGGATCAAAGGAAATTGACGCAAAACGGTTTCCAGTTCGATAAATGGGCGGTCAAAATGAAATTAAAACAGATGTACTGCAGAGTGACTATCCTAACATATTGACAGACACACGAGGCGCTCTTGTTGTATGATGTAAGATATATATTTCTAGTCCAAATGAATTGAAGAATCTGGTATGTTCTTCTGTGACGTCGATCATTCGCTATGACGTTGCAACAATCCATATTGTGATGACGCCACTCGCGATACCATTGTTGGCAGTCCAAATAACAAACGTCACAAGAGAACATCATAATACAAATGTATCAAAATGTATATATTCGTAGCGTCGCAAGCTATCGTATGGCTGCAGGATAAATCTGACCCCCTCTGCACTCCGCCCTCTACCGGTATGTCAGCAAAGTTGTTCCCCTTTACGTATCCGTGACCGTCGGTATTGTTGGAAATCGCTCAGAATGCATCTCAGACCATCTAAGGTCTCAGAGCTGTATAATATAACCCTAAATCTGCATACATTATGTTCAGATTTAATTCCGGGAAAACGCTTAGAACGGATCTCCGGCGATCTAGGACCCCGGAGCTTCCGGGGCCTAGGCGGCCCCTGGACCCTCGCCTAAAGTGCTATGATAATCGACCCCCCTTTGAAAAATCCTAGCGACGCGCATGATTTCTGATATTTTTGAAGGCAAAAGGTCAATCTATCTGATGATACATGTTATTAGTGGCCGCGAAATATTGGGAATACCTTTTTGCTGGGATGTGCCATGCCAATTTACTACATAAATAGTAAGCCGATCATTTAGTGGTGTGCAACCGATAGTCGTCCAGCTGACACGTGCTGTTCTGAGGTTGAGGGGTTCGTTGGAGCGGACATTTTCCAGCGGAAAGCGACCCCTGGTGGCGAGGTTGTCTGACATCATGGGTCAGAGGTTACGGCTTCAGTACATTTTTTCCACGTCTTTTTTATTGTGTTAAAATATCAAATTTGATTTCATTTTTCGTTGAAAAAATATCAACTTGTAATTTACACAGCTTCTCTGTATTTTTTTTTTCATGCGAAGTGTGCAGGGGGTGTTTGGCAGAACCCCCCCCCCCCCCTCAAATTAACCCATTAATAACTTCAAACAACAAGGTTTGTTGTTATTCCGGACCTTCCTCCTTTCAGACTA